>PKML01050991.1:452969-518349 GCA_002933935.1 Eutrema yunnanense
TGTTTGGATACCGAGGACACACCTCGGTATCTTTGCTCCGTGTTAAGGCTTTTTCCCCCGGGATTCCTCCTGTGGTGATACCGAGCTGTGACACCGAGCAAAGGCATCGATGTAATCCCCTGAAGCTTTGGTATCGATCGATACCGAGGGGTATCGATCGATACTTGGTGTTTGGCTTGCTTCTCGATAAACACCTAAAAACACTCCAAATGCATGCAATAACTTACTAGGACCTAATGCAAATGTCCTAAACTCTAAATGAGACCTATATGCAAGATAAAACCATGATTATGCATGCAAATGACACAAAACCCTAAATGAAATGCATCCTAAAACATGCAATATATGAGTGTATCAATAGTCTATTGAGTGATACTTGAGTTCTTGTGTTCGACCCCTTGATTTACTGCAGCAACTGCTTTAGTACTATTTAGGGTATTAAATTGAGCATATCACTTGCCACCAAGAAGACCTGTCTCTGCGATGATATCTAGAGCGTATCGACGTTGACTGATGTAAATTCCAGAGGCGTTTCGGGACACTTCAATACCCAAAAAATACTTTAACGGCCCGAGATCCTTCATCCGAAAGCAAGAACTGAGATAATCCTTGAATTTTGTAATGACCCCACTCGAACTTCCAAAGATGAGCAGATCATCGACATAAATCAATATGTGAATCTGAACATCATTTTGAGTGAGAGAAAACATAGAGTAATCAGTCCATGATTGAATAAAACCATAATTCCGAAGTGCTGTTCCTAACTTCGAAAACCAACATCGTGGTGACTGCTTGAGGCTATACAAGGACTTGTTTAGGCGACATACACTAGAATCAGTAGTGGAGCGAAATCCAGGAGGAAGTTTCATAAACACCTATTCATCCAAATCTCCGTGAAGAAACGCGTTGTGGACGTCTATTTGGTGTAATTCCCAATTACGAGCAGCAGCAACACGAAGTACAGTACGAATCGTGGTGATCTTGGCCACTGGCGCAAAAGTTTCAGTATAATCTAATCCCTCAATTTGTCTATTTCTGAACACCACCAAACGAGCTTTGTATCCCTCAATAAACCCATCGGCATTGTACTTAATCGTAAATACCCACCGGCAGCCTATCGCTTTCTTATCCGTAGGTAGCGATTCCAAATTCCATGTATCATTCAACTCCAACGCATCAATCTCTTGTTGCATCGCTTTTCGCCAATGGTCATGTTTAACAGCTTCCGCAAACGTTTGTGGTATCGATTCTGCGGTTATTGCTGCTAAAAATGCCGTTTAGGAGGTGAAAAACGAACACAGTCAACATAGTTTACGATCGGAAACGGGGTAGTACTAGACCTAGTAGAACTCGCAGGTGGAGTAGTAACAAAATCACGAAGCAAAACAGATAGGCGTTTAGTACGGCATCCACGACCCATATTATCACCTAGCAAATCCATATCAGTAGTGATATCTACGACTTCATAAGCCTCTTGCACACTTTCGGTATTTTCCAGAGATACATCCTCATGTGTATTCTCGGAAGTCGTGACAACTAAAGGAGAGGAGGTGGTGTTTTCCGTGCTTTGAGGAGGATTCGGAGACATCCCCAAGGGAACCAAATCACAAGGTGAGACCTCAATAGAATCATCATCAAAATGAGACGTGACTAGTGGAGAATCCGTCGGATTAACTGGATTAGAAGATGGCAAGGCAGCTGAAAAGGGAAAAGAAGACTCGCAAAAAATGACATCCCGAGAGACAAGAAATTTCTTAGTCTCAAGGTCATAGACGCGCCAACCTTTCTTGCCATAAGGATATCCCAAAAACACACAACGGCGAGATTTACTTGCAAACTTATCTCCACCGTGATTTTGGTTATGGACAAAACACAAACACCCAAATACTCGTAAATGTTCGAACGACGGAGGTTTATTGTTGATGATCTCGTATGGTGTACGTCCATTCAGAATCGTCGAAGGAGTCCGGTTAATCAAATATGCTACAGTAAGCACACATTCGCCCCAAAACTCAAGAGGAAGGTTGGACTGGAAACGCAATGCTCGAGCGACATTCAGAATATGTTGATGCTTGCACTCAACGCGACCGTTATGTTGTGGAGTTCCCACACATGAGGTCTCATGAACAATGCCATGCTCAAATAAATAATCCTTCATGGAGATGAACTCAGTCCCGTTATCACTTCTCATAATCTTGATTTTCTTGGAGTATTGACGTTCGATCAGGAAAAAGAAGTGGCGTAGATGGGTAGAAACCTCACTCTTCTCGGTCATGAGGAAAACCCAAACCCCACAAGAAAAATCATCAACCATAGTAAAAAAATATCGAGCACCAGCACTAGTAGTGTGACGATACGGACCCCAAACATCACAGTGAATCATCTCAAAAATTGATGTTGTCTTATTATCACTTGTTGAAAAACAATCTAGAGTTTTCTTAGCGCGGAAACAGACTTCACACGCTTGATCAGATAAAACTTTAGTACTAGTATCTTTGATGTCACTAATAAAAGTAAAAACTTTAGACGATGGATGTCCAAGACGCTGGTGCCAAACGTCCAAGGAAACCTTCGCACGCAAACACACAGCTCCTGCAATTGCCACTGTCTTGAAATAGTACAGCCCATCTCGTTCCTCAGCTGCTCCAATCAGCGTCTGCGAATGGTCCTGAATAGCACAAAATCGATCACCAAAGTGAGCAAAGCACTTATTGTGCTTAACCATCTTAGAAACAGAACTCAAGTGACAATTTAATCCATTCACAAACAAGACATCTATCAACCGTATACGTTTGCCCAACACGACAATTCCTTGTTTTGTAGCTACAGTATGTCTTCCATCCGGTAAACCAACAAGACATGGGAGAATATCATGCACATTTGTCATAACCGCTAGACATCCAGTCATATGATGTGAAGCTCCGGTGTCCAAAATCCAAGGAACTAAGAGAGACGTATCTGTAAGTTTCTCAGAACCGTCAATTTGTCCTGCTTGGAAAGTATTGAGCAAAAGTTTCCATTGGGCTTCTGTAAATCCACCCAAATTTGTGCCCATGGATGTTGGCCCAACATAGTTATTTGTTGAAGGCCCAACAATATTATTTGCAGAGATTTGGAATGGCCCAACAACATGTGAAGCGTGAGATGAAACAAGTTGTCTTCCCCGATTCGATGTCGCCGCTACTGCCGGAACTTGAAGACTAGACTCAGATTGGATGGTCCTATCTTTCGAGAGTTCCACCCGAGGTCCCGTCCACCAGACTGGATACCCTTTAGTAGCAAAACAATTTGCTGCATCATGCCCCTTTTTCCCACAGCTCGAACAGATTGTATTTCTGTTATCGGTGCGAGGACAAGATGAAAAATTGCTTTGAATTGTGTTGCTTTGAACAGAAAAACTCACGACATCAGATTGGACAGTATGCTCCTTGGTGCCGAATCGAGAAGTCTCATCACAGAGGAGAGTAGAATACGCTTGATTGAGTGTTGGAAGTGGATCTCGAGCGAGCAAAGCCGACTTCAAACCTCCATACACAGATTCATCAAGACCCATCAAAAATTGATGCACTCGATCTTTCTCCCTCTTCTGAGTAGCACGGGTCTTTGCTCCACATGAACAACCGGTACATGTGCATTGATCCTCCTTATCGTAATCCGCTAGATCCTCCCAATACTTCTTCAGCTTCCCATAGTACGTCTTGATACCCAGACCTTGTTGCTTATAATTCACTAATTCATGTTTCAATTGTTGGACACGGGGTCCATTAACGACCCCAAATTGCTCAGATATGTCATCCCACAAATCCTTTGCGATCTCGAAGTGTGTGATATCACGACGGAGCGTCAGATTTATTGTGTTCCTAATCCAAGACACAAGCAGTGAGTTGATAGTCCACCAATCATCAATCTCTCCTGATTTCTCAGCAGATTGTGGGATGGTCCCATCAACAAATCCAAACTTCTTCCGAGCTCGCAACACCGTACGGAGTTCCCGAGCCCATTCATCATAATTATCACCATTAAGGAGAACCTGAGATATCAAGGTTCTCGGATTATCACTCGCCGATAGATCATAAGGGTGAATCTTCCTTCGTTGGAGCACAGAATCATCTGCAGAGGGCTCCACAAGAGTAGTCTTCTCCGGATCCACCATGGTCGAGTAAAAAATAGAAGAAAAGCTTTTAGTTTAATTGCCTTTGTGGCTCTGATACCATGTGAAGATAAGTACAAGAAGAAAAGGTTTTCTCTTATTGATTTCGATGAATGTATTACAACATATATACCCATCTAAACTAGGGTATTCACAAAGAAGAATATTGACAAATCTTTTGTATACACAAGAAAGGAAACTTGGAGATACGTATCGTAATAATAATGCAGCCCAAGTGCGAAAGATGATGAATGCTATTAGAGAGATTCGGGATAACAATGGGGATATACTAATGGATGGAGAAGATATTAAAGTGGAAGCTGAGCGATTCTTTAAGGATTTTTTAACTCATACACCATATGATTATCATGGATTTTTGATACAAGGATTTTTTTATGTATCAATTACTCAAATGCCTCAGTAGCATATGAGGTATCGAATCCATGGGTATAAGTTCCAAGCACTAAGAATGCATACAACTTTCTAAGTTAAGCAAGCAAAAGAGGTTTTTTGGTTAAGTATCCAATTCAAAACAAGTAAAGCAACTAAACAATATGTAAATCAATAAGCAAAGGCGGATTCAAAGATGGGATTATGGATATAAGATGACCCAAGTTCAATTCATGATGATCATTTACTCAAACAAGCTAATCCCTAGGCATAAAACCCTTAACTTGACTAATTCTCTTTCAAGCAATTAATCACTATGCTAATCACCTAATCCATTAACAAACTCTCATATGTGGATCATTGATTAGCAAGCATTAAGTTTATATAAACAAGATCAACCAAAGATACACCCTAGAAAACTATTATCATAGGCTACGAGCATAAATCTCTTGAATAGTTCACCAAGGCATTTCATCAAACACTTGGTCTGCATGAAATGTCTTATGATCTAGACCCACTTTTTCAAGCTAGATAGCCTCAAGAACACTAAACAAAAAAGGATATAAGAATATCTAACCCTACACACCATGAATCAAGCCTTGGATCATCCTAATATACCCCATCTCTAAACCCTAAAGGATTACTCACTAATCACCATGGTTTCCACAAATCACATAAAAGAAATGTAAAAAGCCATAATCAAATGATTGGATGGTTAGAAAGTAGAAGATAGATGCAAGAAATTAAGGAAAACAAACTTATATTGCATAAAAAGTAATGATCTCTCTTACAAAATACTTAGCAAATCCCAAAAGAATGGTTTTTCCTTAGAAAATAGGATAAGAAAAGAGATCCCACATGAAAATAGGGTTTTTGGGCTAAAATAGTGAAAGGGGGCAAACCAGGTTGACCCGGGACAAACCGGGTACCGACCCGGTTCAAAATGAGTCAAATCTGGTCTTGAGTGGCTCAATACCGATGTCACTGGTCGGTATTGCACATCGGTATTGGACCTTGGTTTGTGCGGATGGTGGTGTTGTAGAACCTTCGGTAAAAACACGATATCTCCTGGAATACATGTCCGAATGGCCTCAAACCACCTCCTGTGAACAGCTAACACACTGGGATACAACGTTTATTCAGATCACCGAGGATAATTCGGAGTGTAGACCCTTCTTCTTTCAAGGTCTTTCAGGCATGTTGGGTGGCTTCGAGCAGAAAGACATACTCTCAGTAAAACGGCCATATCTAACGAACCACATATCCGAATAACCTGGAACCACCTCTTGTAGTCATATAACTCACTTGGCTACAACTTTTGTGAGGACCACATAAGCTAAATAGGATCGGAGACTCCTCTTTCGGCCAGATCTTTCAGACACCTCGGGTGAGCTCGGCTAGTTTCGGTGAGAAACTGTCCTGGGGTCAATACCGACGTCACTCATCTGTACAACATGTCGGTACTAAGAAGATTTTCCTCCTGTTTCAATACCGACTTGTTGTACCGACTTGTGACGTCGGTATTGCTGCTTTGGTGAATACCGATGTCACAAGTCGGTGTTGGGCGAAACTGTTTCGGCATGCGGATATGTCATTAGTAATGTTGCTATAACTATCAAACCATACATCCAAATCGCTTGATTCAACTTCCCCTCGACAGCTAACGCACTCCTCTACAACATGCATGAAGGTTGTTAAGACTGATTCGGATCTAAGGGCCTTATTCTAGACATATCGTTACGGTATCTCGGATGGACTTTGTACTCCACTTAGGTCCAACTCTCCAAATACGCCCAATTACCTCCAATTACCTAGGAAATACTCCAAAACATGCAAGAACACACTAGGCCTAGTGAAAATTCCCTAATCTCTAAATGAGACCTAAATGCAAGATAAGACCATGATTATGCATGTAATCTATACAAAACTATAAATGAAATGCATGCTAAAACATGCAATATATGAGTATATCAATTTTCAGTGGAGAAGCTGGAGGAATTTATGAGCTTTCGATTTTCCGAGGAGGAGCAAGATCAATTGGTAAAGGAAGTAACAGAAGAAGAGATAAAGAAAATTATCTTTGCGATGCCAAACGATAAGTCTCCGGGGCCGGATGGATTTTTAAGGCAGCTTGGCCGGTGATTTGGAGTGATTTCACGGTGGCAATAAAATCTTTTTTTGTCAAAGGTTTTCTTCCCAAAGGTTTGAACTCTACTATTCAAGCTCTCATCCCTAAGAAAGATGAAGAAAGGGAGATGAAGGATTATCGACCAATATCATGTTGCAACGTCTTGTATAAGGTGATCTCGAAAATCATTGCGAACAGGCTCAAGCTGATGCTACCAAAATTCATTTCTCAAAACCAATCAGCATTCGTCAAAGAACGTCTTCTTATGGAGAATGTGTTACTCGCCACTGAGCTAGTTAAGGATTATCACAAAGAAGCAATATCTCCACGATGTTCTAGGAAGATTGATATTTCGAAGGCTTTTGACTCAGTGCAATGGAGTTTTTTATTGAATACACTCGAATCTCTGCAATTCCCGGAACGATTCATACATTGGATACGATTGTGTGTTTCGAGAACTTCCTTCTCTGTGCAGGACAATGGTGAATTGACTGGGTGAAAGAGGGATAAGACAGGGCTTCTCTTTATCTCCCTATCTCCTCGTAATATGTATGAATGTTTTATCGCGACTGATAGATGCTTCAGCGACCGAGAGGAAGATTGGGTATCACCCGAAATGCAAAGCAATTCAACTCACTCATCTTTGCTTTGCTGATGATTTAATGGTGTTCGTAGATGGGTCGAAACGATTGATTGAGGGGATATTGAAAATTTTCGAGGAGTTTGCGACTATGTTTGGGCTAAAAATCAATGTCGAGAAATCCACTCTCTACTTAGCAGGGTCATCGAACTCTATGGGATATCATGGCACAATTTCCATTCGCTATGCGATAGCTTCCGGTATGGTATCTTGGTCTACCTCTCCTCACAAAGAGAATGACGGTAACAGATTATACTCCCCTAATCGAACGAATTAGAAACAGGATATGCTCGTGGACAGCCAGGTTTTTATCATTTGCTGGAAGATTACAACTACTTAACTCGGTGATAGCAAGTATAAGTAATTTATGGATGACAGCGTATAGATTCCCAAGTATGTGCATCAAGTAAATTGATAAGATATGCTTCGCATTTTTATTGTCGGGTGCTACACTTAATCCCAAAAATGCAAAGGTTGTTTGGGAAGTGTTTTTTCAGTCGAAGAGTGAAGGGGGTTTGGGGCTGAAATCGCTACGAGAAGTGAACAATGTATCATGTCTGAAACTGATTTGGCGTATTCTTTCGCTACGAGATTCATTATGGGTCAAATGGGTGCGGAGTACAATCATTCGCAATGGGTCTTTTTGGTCGCTGAAAGACAATTCAAGTTTGGGCTCGTGGATGTGGAAAATTTTTTTAAATTCAGAGAGGAGGCAAAAACTTTTCATAAAGTGGAGATTCGATATTGTTTTCATACATCTTTCTGGTATGATAATTGGTCTTCTTTGGGACGATTATACGATCATATAGGGGCAAGAGGTGTAATCGATATGGGCATCGGAATACATGCCACGGTGGCTGATGTTTTAGACACAGAGTCACGATTCTCAACGACATTGAGCAAGAAATCACTAGTCGACTCCAATCAGGTTGACGAGGGGGAGGAGATATGTCGCTATGGAGAAGTATGGAAGTAAATTTTAAAAAGATTTTCTCCACCAAGAACACATGGAATCTGATCAGAACGAGAAAGCCAAAGAAAGACTGGTCAAAGGGGGTTTGGTGTCATTACTTGACGCATAAATACTCTTTCTTGACTTGGCTCACAATTCTGAATCATCTTTCAACGGGTGATAGGATGAAACAATGGAGTGGAGGGAAAAATTATGACTGCGTTTACTGTGGACTAGAGGAAACGAAAAATCATCTCTATTTCTCATGTACATACACTTTGTGTATATGGGAAAATCTGGCCTCTCGCCTGCTCGGAATTGAGTACACAACGAACTGGGAGGAGCTTGTCACACTACTACATAACTCGAAAATGGGTCAGATGGAATTGTTTATGTTCAGGTAAACTTTCCAAGCTACGATCTATCATATTTGGAGAGAAAGAAATGCTCGTATGCACGGCGAAAATCCTCGTCCAGAAGCTAGACTCACAAGGTTCATCGACAAAAATGTAAGCAATCGCGTCAGTGCTATCCGCAAAACTGACGATCGATCGTATGATGACGCTCTAATCGTGTGGTTCGCCACACTATCTCCTTGAAAAGACCATCGAACAAAGGCTGACAAAATTCGGCTATCCGTTCAAAATTTCCTCTCTTAAACATGTAAACAAAAAGATGCATTCATTGTGTAAACGCTTTTTTGGGTTCGAATTAATTTTACATTCAATTCAAAAAAAAATGATAGGGAAATAATATAAACCGTTCTAGATCTCAAATCACGGATGTATAATTATTCCACTTTCGTGGCTCCGACCACTATGTTTTAACAATCTAATAGACTCAACTTTCAATGGTTATTACAAGTTGAATACATACATTAATTCGTTCAAGATTCAATTGTTCACAATACTTAGCAACTCGACTTTTAGAAGGTTACGACGTATTGATCATCAAATACTAGTTCAGAAAATATAACAAGCTTTTGGAGTGTTTATTAACCCAAGGTTTGATGCTAGATGATCAGAAAAGCATGCAACATTACGAGTAAGTAATATTGAAGAAACCAATAGATATTCTCAATTTAATCGATAAAAGTTTAACAATTCAGGAATTCTTTGATTACCGACAACCTAGCAAGAGGACTACTCACACATGACCAGAGATGCAACACATAGATATAGAAAGAAATTCATAATCATAAACTTCAAATAAAAGTAAGAGGGTTTAAATTTTTTTCTCTATATGGATATATATACAAAGGCGAGATCTTTTCCCGGGAAGCTCGTGAATCGAAAAACTTATAAAAATCGTGTATAATGTTAAGAGAGGCATTTCTGTGTTTATTGTGGTGGCTTATGTCTAACAAGAGGCTAAAACAAGTATTTATAGGCTTAGGGTCGACTAGGGTTTCATTAATGTCGGAAAAGGAAAGTAATACTCGCAGGGGCACGAAATCGGCCAACTCCCTGGGTCGAGTTCCTGACCCGTGGTCGTGGCACCGGGTGAGAAGAGAAATTCTCTGGGCCGATCCCGTGGCCCGGTCTTAGACCTCATTCATGCATTTACTTCCTTTGCGAGCCAGACGAACATGTCTCTAGTAGAATCGATGTATCTTCCTAACCACAGCTCCAAATGACTTGAAACCAATTCCAGATGAAATTTAACTCAAAATTATATATTTTCTCCAAATTTAATCTCAAATCATGCACGGTAAGTTATTAAACGAACATGAAACTTCTGATGCATATGTGCTGTCCAATTGGAGAAATCCGCTTTCGTTGAGCTTTAGGTGCTTGGCTCGGCGTTTTGGCTTGGGAAAATAGTATGAACATTATTTAGTGCTCTTTTTCTCCATTTTCCATCCTTTTTGATGTTTCGACTTGTAAAATCTTTAAACACTACAAATACGAGAAAACTACCTCTAAATCCATAAAGCCGCATAAAAATACTTAGAATATATATTAAAAACTGTATAAAATCATGTAAAATATAGGTATATCAAACCCCCTAGACTTATCTTTTTGATTTTCCTCAAGCTAACAAAGAAACTAAGAATAGAAAAGATGTTTGAAAACGTGAAAACTTACATATCCTTTGGAATGCCATGCTGAACATAATCTTCGTGAGTCACTAACAACACTATTGACTTTAGGTAAGAACTTCCATGCGCCGAACCAAGATTTTAGAAACTTTTCCAATCGAACCACAATCAATATAGAGACGTTCAAAATTTCTATTGCTAACTCATTTAGTATGTAGGGTGTGGGGTCTCATCGAGGGAATATCGATCAAAGAACATGTAGACTCTTTCCCTTTCATGTTCCTGATGACCAATACAATCTTTTTCACCTTCCGGTTTCATTCCTCTCCCTTTTCTGTCTTCGTCATATCATTTATTTTCCATTATGTTTTATGAGATCAAGGTTTCCATGAGACATGATTCCATTATACACGAGTAATGATGGTGTTTGCCACCAAATCACCGGTTCACTTATGTGACACCCATATCCTTTTCTTTTGCATTGAAGTACTTAATTGAAGGGAAGAGAAAGGGAACCGTACTTTTCACATAGACTTGTATTGTCAGGTCTGAATGAGAAGTCTTGCTCGTTGTATGCCAAGACCCAAGATGAAAAAATTAAAGTTCATTAGTGCATGCGAAGTTAGCGCTAGATTATTCATATTCTCAAGAGATGCTATCATCTTGGTAGGTTAATCCACTTATGGCTTTTCTGATCAAGTGAATATGCAAACAATTACTGCCACTATGGTCACTAGATCATTAGTGCAACTTGGTTAGTTCCTAGAAAATCTCATTGTTCCTGACTAAATTTTGATTCAATAAAACGACTCAAGGAAAGTAAAATAAAAAGATTTAAGACAACACGAACAAACGTGTTAGTAGACGACGAAATCCCTCCAGACTTACTTCGCACCGTCCTGGTGTTAAATAAAATCAAATTAAGGGAGAAATCATAAATAGAGAAAGAAATAAAAAGACGAAGATATAAATATGTCCCCTTGGTTTGACAAATCGTCTTAAACTTTGGGTTTTCGTCTTATCGAGGATGAGATTCTCGACCAACTTGACTTCTCATTTGGTACCGTGGTTTGGTCTCGTTAGTTTGGTCTAACCCTTATGATGCGGTACCGTGGTTTGGTCTCGTTGGCCTCACTTCCTTTGGTAAGCGCATCTCCTTTAAATGGCTTCAGATATCTCTTTAGACAACTTGATTTGTGCGTCCACAACAAAATGTCTAGCTACATATCCTGTCAAGCTTTCAAAATCCTTGCAAAACACTTGAAATCATTTGTTAATGTGCTCTTGGATCAAGATCTCTCAAGTAATGAGTATCGAGTTCTAAATCGATGATAGCTTCAGATTAGCCAATCTAAGTGAAAACAAATGAAAAAAAAAGGATTCATTGCTAAGATGTGTCATTCATTCATAAAAACAAGTTTAATAAGCTAAAACCACCAAATTTCAAAGTGCAAAGTTCTTGTTGCTAAAAATTTTCTCATAAATATAAGAGGTTGTAGAGAAAAACAAAAAATCATAAGAACGCACAAAAACTATGTTTGGTTTATGTCATTTGTGAACTTTACTTTAAATATGTTGTTTGAATGAATACAATAAGGAGGATAGTGTACCTTTAAAAGGCTTGTCTCGCATTTCGACCAATGAGTTTGGCGTGTTTAAGGTGCATCGAGCTCGTCATGTGAAGGTGCTCCAGCTCGTGGTGTATCATCTCATGGCTTAAGAAGTCTTCCACCGATGAGTTTTGGTGTATAATGAAGTATGAAGAACCTTGGGGTGAAGCGTCGGGTCAATGCATTGGGTGAAAATCTCGGCCATGGGAATAGAAATAGACGCGCTTCAAAAGTGGTCCAGCACTGGGTGGGAGCATTGGGTTGGGATCTGGGTCCATATTTGCCTCAGTTTGGGACGCAACCCCGGGCCATGAGGGATCGGGTCAAAGACTTCATACCCTGGGCCGATTTTTGCCTCAGTTTGAGGCGCAACCCCGGGTCAGGAATCTCGAGACCAATTTCACCGCCCAATGTTCGACCTCTTCTTATTTCTTCTCCTGATATGATCCTCGATGGCACAAAGGAGGTTTAACAAGTAGCGGAGCTAGTAGCCGAGGGAGAGCTTGAACCCGAGGAGGCATTGCTTGTTCAAGAAGGTCCTATGACGAGAGCTAAGGCGAAGAAGCTTAAGGAGGCATTAGGAGGACTCATTCAACAAGTCTCTTCTCAACATGGATGCGTGGGCTCTAAGGAAGAAATGCTTCAAACCACACTGGTTTTGATCCAAGTCCAAGTGCACTCTTTTCCTTAGTCATGATTTTTACCCAATGGATTTTACATGACAAGGTTTTTAATAAGGCCTTGGAACACTTCTTTCTCAAGCCCAACAAGGAAATTTCGGCAAAAGAATCTCAAGGGGCATGCAAAATTTCAAGACAACATTTGCTTTTATTTTTTTACAATTTTCGAAACATTCTTCTACAATTTTTGAGTGGATTTTTAGACCTTTGAACTTTTTTGCTTATTTAATCTTTGTAAGATCTTTTGATCACATAACAATCTTTTTATCAAAAATCTTTTAGTTACAATTATTTTTGAGAGTGATTCTCGAGAGCTTGTGACTTTTCTTCGATCCTCTTGGTGTGATTCTAAGGGAATCGTTGGGTAATATCAAAAGGTTTCCCATCACCTTTTGTGCGACCATTCTACCGATCTCCGTTGAATAGGCGTCCATAGTGAGTTTGTTGTCGAAAGGATTTTCGGGAGTGATTCCCACGCCTTTCTACCTGCTCCACGTTTCCGAGGCTGAGATCTCACCGCCTTGATCGTTGGTTCATTCGTGAATTAACCTCCTCAAGGATTATCCAATTCGAGTTTATCTCTCATTTGAGAGATCTTGGGGGCGAGTGCGTATTATGTGGTATCAGAGACACTCAAGGACTCGGTAAATTCGTTCCATTAATTTTAGATCTTTGTCTTTTGTTTTAAAACCGTTCATCTTCTCATCTATCAAAAAAAAATAATAATAATAATAATTATAGATCAAATAGTTTAATTGTTTTTATCTTAAGATCTATCTAAGCACTTGTTTGTGTTGTGGAAAATTATTTTTTCGAGGAAAACGAGTTCAGCAAAATCCGAGGGAAATAAAAAAAAAATAAACCGAGGGATTCATCCGAGGGAATCAACATCCGAGGGATCCATCCAAGGGAATTAAAATCCAAAGGATCCAAATCCGAGGGATCGAGATCCGAGGGATCGAGATCCGAGGGATCGAAATCAGGGGAACTGAAAAACAAAAAAAAAATCCAACCGAAGGACAAAAGCACCAAACGACCGATCGATCCCAATTTCGATCGATCGATACGTTCTCACAACAGAGGACAGATGACCTAACGATCGATCATTCCGACTTTTGATCGATCGATCCTTCTCCAACCAATCGATCCTTTTCAATAAAATTCACACCGATTTGTTCTCTTCTTTTTACTAACTAATTTGTTATTTGTTTCAGGACACTATGTCACAAGACGAGCATAACAATAATCAAGGGGATAATCAACGACAACCGGACATTCCTCTTGACCAATCTGGTTTGAACGCACTTCAATTACAAACGGTAACCGAGGGAATGAGACGGATGATGAGGGCAAAAATGCAAGAGATGAATAAAAAGTTTGAACATGCGCTAGAGGCAAAAAGACAACCTCAGAATGTGCATGTGGGAGGGGGGGAGCAAAACAGTCCCCGAAGAGAAGAGCACGATGATTACTACGATGATCATTCACCTAGTGAAGAAAGGGGACGACGTCGACGTGCTAGGGAGGCTATGAGGTGACATGATTCTAATGGTCACTCATCAAACAGTAGCCAAAGGAGGCCTAGGCGTGGGCGAGAAGCTGATAATCTTGGAGGTCTTAAACTTAAAATCCCTTTCTTCCATGGGAAAAATGATTCGGACGCCTACTTGGAGTGGGAAAAGAAAGTGGAGCTTATGTTTGATTGTAACCAGTATACGGAGGCTCAAAGGTTGCGTGTTGCGGCTACTGATTTCTATGACTATGCACTTAGTTGGTGGGACCAACTAGTAACATCACGGAGACGCAATGGCGAGTTCCCGGTGGAAACTTGGACGGAGTTGAAAACAATTATGCGGAAAAGGTTTGTTCCTAGTCATCACCACCGTGAACTACATAGCAAGCTGAGGAAACTAACTCAAGGGAGTCGAAGCGTAGACAATTATTATCGGGAAATGGAGGTCCTCTTGATAAGAGCTAGTGTTACCGAAGATAGAGAAGCTACGATGTCTAGATTTTGAGTGGTTTGAACCGAGAGATTCAAGACAGGCTGGAAATGCAGCACTATGTGGAAATAGAGGAGATGCTCCACAAGGCTGTTTTGATCGAACAACAACTTAAGAGGAAAGGCATCACACGCCAAGCTTTTGGATCCGGCATGAGACCAAGTTATTCCCGAGACGAGAAACCAAGTTTCAGGCCGAGAACAGATTTGAAACCGGGTACGGAATCTAAGTCTTTCACTCCGACGCTTTCGAGGAACCCTAATGAGAAAGGTGAGAGTTCCCACAAGAACCAAGATCTCCGATGTTACAAGTGCCTGATATATCATGGTTTTTATCCGCTTTAACCATGATATAGGTCTTATTTATAGAGTATTTCTAGTCTTTTTGGAGTCTTTTCGAGTCTTTACAGGTTTATGTACGTTTGGAGCTAAATTGGAGATATTGGAGCATTTTGGAGGTGAAGGATCAAGTTGAAGTCCTGGTGTCGAGCGACACCAGCCTGAAGAGTCGACACAGAAGATGTGTATCGATCGATACCACTTATGGTATCGGTCGATACTGATCGCATGAAGAGAAGGATCGCAACTTTTTACAAGTCCGAAGATTTTACACTTTGGTCCAGAAGACTTTAATAATTACAAGAATCCCCAAAACGTGTTTTAGCTTTATAATTAGGGTTTTCATCCACTTGGGTGGCTACACTTTATTCTACCTTTGATTTTGTTGAGAGAGCTTTGAGGGAGACAAGTCTGAAACTCTGTTCGTCCGATAGAAGATTTCTAACCCTTGTTTTATTTCTCTTGTATTATTATTAATTTCAGAGATTTATTCAATCATGTTGTTTGTTTCAATCTCCATGTCTGAGTAGATCTCCTATTAGGTTTAGGGTTCTCAATAAGGGATCTCTTTGAATGTTAGATTAATTAGTTGGTTAGGGTTCATAATCTGAATTAGTTCTTCACCATAGGTTGTTCTTAAAGCTAATTCTAGATTGATCACCTGGAACTTAGATCTTAGGTTAATCGATTAGGCACGACAGTGCAATTGATGATCTGATAGAACCTAGCGTGAGCAAAATAACTATCTGCAAAGAAATTTGGTTTAGTTGTTTAGTGAACATATCGAACATGGACTTAAAGCTAGTTTAGTCTTTAGGATTTGCAAATAAATTTGGAATTCTGAGATTTAGACTTAGATAATTCTCGCAACGACAGTTGGTTAATTATAGCTTAGTGATTTGAGTTCAAGAACCGGGCTTAACCTGAATCCTAACTAATTAGTTTATCTGCATTATCTGATTTCCTGAGAAATACCCTGAACCTATCTTTTCTCCATTGAATTTACAACCCTTTAATTTACGTTACTACTTTCTTATTTCATTGATTTACTTAGCTTAATTCGAACATATATAATCTATTGTGTGATTCTTGAGTCTCTGTGGATTCGACCCCTAAATACTACAATCGACAAAGCTGTTAGTACTTTAGGGTATTACATTTGAGCTTATAGAATTTGGCGCCGGAGACTTTTAATTCGCCATTAGATTTTAGTCTAGAATTTCGACTAAGTTCGACAGTATCGATCGATACTCACCCAGTGTCGGTCGATACTCATCATTATTTTTGTTACTTACGTGCTTTGTCTTTTGTGTTTCAGGTGTATGCCCACTCGCGAAACCCGGAGGAACAAGAGCACTCAGCTAGTTATTCTTTCCAACAAGGAGCTAGCAAACTTGGAACGTGCAAACAGGAAAACAAAGAGGCCAGCAGAGATGAACAATCCAGTGGTATTGACTCGTGATGATGATGGAGCTTTGAGAGACCAATAGGGTCATTTGTGCAACGAGAGAGGGCAACGACTTGATGGAGATGGAAACGCCATTGCCCCTTCATTTTCTGTGAATGTTGGGAATGATGTGGTTGATCGTGGTAGAACGATTGGTGAGTACAACATGCCTGATCAGTTCTATGCCAATCGATCAGCGATTCGCCCTCCTGCTTTTCAGAGGAATGACTTTGAGCTGAAATCTGCATACTACACTCTTGTGGGTCAGCATCCTTTTCATGGTCTTTCTCATGAACACCCGATGGATCACATTGAGAGGTTTGAGGACTTGGTTACTAGCATCAAATACAATTGAGTGTCCAATGATTTCCTCTTCTGTAAGCTCTTCTCATACTCTCTTGGTGGAGATGCAGCTTATTGGCTTAAGCAGTTGCCCCGTGGACCACTGGCTACTTGGGAGGAGACTAAGAATTCCTTCTTGAACAATTTCTATGATGATGCAAGATCTGAGGAGCTTAGGAATAAGATCTCCCAATTTTCTCAAGGAGCGACTGAGGCATTCAAGGCTGCTTGGACCAGATTCAGGTCATATCAGAGGGATAGTCCACATCACGGGTTCACTAGGGTTCAGCTGTTGGGTATCTTCTTCAGAGAGATTGATTGGAGTTATCAGATGGCCTTAGATGCTGCGAGTAATGGGAACTTCAACACCAGATATCCTGACGACGCTTATGTGCTTATTGAGAACTTGGCATCTAGCAATAGTACCAAGAATGCAGACTTTGAGCGAAGGAAGCAGACTGGGAGCATGGATGGATCGCAGATTCCTGAGGTTCAAGCTAAGTTGGATTCAGTGCACAATCTCTTGATGGGAAAGACGATGAAAGCTGTTCATTTTGCTGATGAGGTTGAGAACTTCAATGAGGATGAAGTGGAAGATGTTAACTACATTGGTGGTTCTAGTTTTCAAGGTCAGAGAAATCAATAACACCAGAACAACAACCGAAACTTCACCAACAATGCTCAGCAAGGAGGGTACAAGTTTGAAGGCAATCAAACTGGTTTTGGAACTAATTAATTTGTCCATAAACCATCCCAGAGCAGTGGCTACACCCGAACCTATGGGAGTTCGTCTTATCAACCCTACCTGCTAAAACCCCAGAGAGCAAGGTTGAGTCTATGCTCGAACAGCTTCTTCAGGGACAGCAGAAGATGACAGTGGATTTCAATAGGAAGATGGATGCTATGTACACAGACCTGAATGGAAAGATCGAGGCTCTCAGTATTCATCAGAAGAAGCTGGAAACTCAGGTTGCCCAAATTGCTGGTGCTGTGAAGAGGTAAGATGGTTTTCTTCAAGGGAAAACAGAAGATCCAAGGGCACACATCCACGCAATCACCTTGAGGAGTGGAAGAGAGGTCAATCCAAAAGTGAAAAAGAGCCTAACTGCAGGAGATGTCGTTGATCTTATGGAAGAGGACGATGAGATTTCGGAAAACGTCCATGCGTCGAACGACACTAGCCAGCATCGATCGACACAGGCCAAAAAAACCTTCCAAAGACGTGTCAGGACCCCGTGTGTCGATCGACACCACCCCTGTGTCGATCGAAACCAACCCCGAGGTCGAGAAGACACCTGATTTGATTGAAGAAAGTGTTTACAAGCCTAAGATACCTTACCCTAGGCTTATTGGGAAGACCAAGAAGGAGGTGGAAGCCTCTAGATGCAAAGCGATAATGGATAAATTGATCGTTGAGCTTCCTTTTGTCGATGCTACCAAGACTTCCCCAGCCTTTAGGAGATATGTTAAGAGGATAGTATCAAGCAATGTGAACCTTGAGGAAGGAGTTTTGATGATTACTCATGAGTGCAGCGCGATTTTGCTCAACAAGATCCCAAAGAAACTACCTGACCCAGGGAGTTTTGTGTTAGATTGTACAATCTTCACAGAAAGATTTGGGCGTTCTCTTTGTGATCTTGGCTCGAGTGTGAACCTCATGCCTTACTCAGTTGCTCCGCGGATGGGGATGACAGATTTCAAGTCCACGAGGATCTCACTGATACTTGCTGATTGCTCAGTTCAACTTCCCGAAGAATTGCTCGAAGATGTTCCAATTAAGATTGGGAATTACTTGATCCCGACTGATTTCATTGTCTTGGAGTATTGATATGCTCAAATTAATACCCTAAAAAGTACTAAAGCAGTAGCTGCAGTATATCAGGGGTCAAACACAAGGACTCAGAGAAATCATACAATAGATTATATAGTATCGAATCAAGCTAAGCAAATCAGATGAAACAAAAGCAATAAACAGTAAAAAGGTTGTAAATTCGATGGAGGAAAATATAGGCCCAGTGTATTTCTCAGGAAATCAATGAATGCAGATAAACTAACTAACATGATTCAGATTTAGCGCGGTTCTTGAACTCAAATCACTAAGATATAATTAACCAACTCTCGTTGCGAAACTATCTAAATCTAAAACCTAGGAATTCCAAATCTCTTTGCGAATCCTAAAGTCTAAATCAGCTTTTAAATCAGGTTTGATTTGTTCACAAATCAATTAAACCAAATCTCTTTGCGAATAATCAATTTACTCACCCTAGGTTCTATCAGGTAATTAATCGCACTCTCGTGCCTAATCAATTATCCTAAGATTTAAGTTCCAGATTCGTCAACCTAGAATTAGCCTTGAGAACAACCTATGGCGAAGAACTGATTCAGATGGTGAATCCTAAGCAAATAATCAATCTAGCATTCAGAGAAAACCCTTATGAGAACCCTGAACCTAAAGTGGATCTACTCAGACATGGAGATTGAAAACAACATGATTGAATAGATCATCAAAGAAATCAATAGAAACAGGAGTTCAGAGTTGCCTCTCCAAAAACAAAAGTAAAATCAAGAGTCGAATAAAGCATATCCAACAAAGTGGCTGTAAAATCCTATTAAATAACCTAAATCACGTTTTGGGGCTTCTTGTAAATATTAAAGTCTTCTGGGGCAATTCTGCAATTCTTCAACTCTTGGAAAAGTCGCGGGTCGTATCTACTGCGATGGGTATCGATCAATACAAGGCAGCATCGATCGATACTGATGCTTTAAATCGGGTACTCAGCAACACGAACTTCTGCTTTGCTCCAGAATGCTCCAGAAAGCTTCAATATCTCCAATTATGCTCCAAACATGCTAAAACCTGTAAAAGACTCCAAAATACTAGAAATACTCTATAAAACGGACTTATATCATGGCCTAAAAGGGGTAAAAACTATGATATATCAAGTATGATTCAGAGCCCAAAGATCATCTTATTCTGGGAAGGCCATTCTTAGCAACAGCTGGAGCTTTGATAGACTGCAGGAATGGGAAGATAACTCTCAACATTGGTGATTTGGTTATGACTTTCAACATGGAGAAGATGATGAAGAGACCAACTGATATAAGATTCGGGATGCCACGATCTTATGGTCACGAGGTAATCCAGAGATTACAAACTTTGTTGCGGAAGTGGGCGTGATGTTGAGATGGAAGGTGGTGGTTTGATTGACTCTCTCAATCCGTGGGTGATTGACTCTCTCAATCGGTGAACGAAATAGTTTTTTGAGTCTCACAAACAAGCTAAATCGTGGATCCTATAGAACCAAGTGAATCTCACACTTGAATTCTAAAGAATAACGAAACAACTCAAAGACACTCGCTTTGAAGGAAAAACAATACGTTTGTATTAAATCATGAGATTGTTTGTATTAAATCAAGATTGAAAGGTGAATGACACAAAGAACAAAGACAGAGCTCTATAATAGCTCGTACAAACGGTCATAAAGAAATAAGGAAAACAAAGATTACAAATTGAATTGAAAAACTAGTCGTTGCATGTTAATGCCTTGGGCGTAGAAAGGGAAACTTGATTCTGTCTTGGTTGACTTTCTAGAAGTCTTGGAGGACCTCTCTTCCAAGTGGGACCACGAGTTTTAATTTCTAAATTTCGACCAGTGTGAACAGAAGTGTGAACGGGTCCATTTAAGGCAAGTCTTGGTTCATGTGGGTTTTCCTTAGTGTGAACGCTCCAAATATAATCTGAGCTTGATTTCCTCTTCCATGCACGTCTAAGGTGATCTCCAATGACTTGAGATCCCGCAGCAACTCTAAAGTGATGGAGTCCATCTTTGAACTCATGATACGACTCTCGGTAGGGTCCGAATGGAGTGGTTCGGTGAATTTATGGTTAAGCTTGTTCAAGGGGCATTCATCCACTATCAAATATACTCGTGTAGATGGTTTGTTGATGAATCTTGAAGCTGGAATGGCCTGGTTCATCAGAGTTGAAGTTGGGATGTGATTTGAGCTCGCGGGATGGTCCAGATGCGGTGCTAGGGGCCATAGAAGGATTGGCTCGTCCAAATGGGATTATGCTTCGACTATTAGTTCTAGGAGGTGATTTAGGTCAGTGAAAGTAGTTTCCCTCAGTGGAATTGAGATCGTCTTGACCTTCTCTTGATGATTGCAAATTCTTCGGTTCTTTGTTGCCGAGGGAAAAGGATCGATCTATCGGGTCATAGGATCGATCGATCGTCTTTGAATCAGCTTCTAAATATCCTCGTAGCTGAGGGGCTACTGTCCCAACCCCAAGAATGGCACCGTTGTTCCCTATAGGACGAGGATCTAAGCCTGCCGTACACCCAGAACAGCCCATTCCCAAGGTTGTAGCAATCCCATGAGCTTTCATAGCTTTGGTGTTGGTTCCTTGTGGGCTTGTTGGTTGGATGTCCACATCACCAACCTCGTTGGGCAGACATACTTTGTTGATACTTTCAGCGATATAGCTGAAGAGTATTTTCTGGAGATGCATCCTGAGGATCCATTAGAGAGAGCATTGGTTTGTTCAGCTGATTCAGAGGTGTATTTGAGTGATGTTGCTGCTGGATATGCTAAGATGATCGACACAACAGGAGCAGTTTCGACCGACACCATTGTTGGTATCGATCGACACCACCCGCAAGCACCAGAGGAGTTGGCCGAAACTTCTACGAAAGCTGTTGTGCTTGGTGATTGGAGTGAGGAGAAGGCTCCTAAGATCGAACTCAAACCACTCCCAGCCAATTTGAGGTATGTTTTTCTTGGTCCGAATTCCACATATCCAGAGATCATTAATGCTTCCTTAAACAACGCAGAGATCACCTTACTGCTGAGCAAGCTGCGCAAGTATCGGAAAGCTCTTGGCTATTCTCTTGATGACATTTCAGGTATTTCCCCAAACTTATGCATGCATAGGATTCATCTTGAGGACGAGTCAAAGTTTTCGATTGAGCATCAGAGGAGGCTGAACCCGAACTTGAAAGAAGTGGTTAAGAAGGAGGTAATGAAACTCTTAGAAGCAGGGATTATCTATGCCATTTCGGACAGCTCTTGGGTCAGTCCAGTTCATGTTGTGCCTAAGAAAGGAGGGATAACTGTGGTGAAAAACAAGAAGGACGAGCTGATCCCTAATAGGACAATCACTGGGCATCGAATGACTACAGGAAGTTGAATGCAGCCACAAGAAAATATCACTTCCCATTACCATTCATTGATCAGATGTTGGAGAGGTTGACGAGTCATCCATACTATTGTTTTCTCGATGGGTACTCAGGTTTCTTTCAGATTTCGATCCATCCAGAAGACCAAGGGAAGACAACCTTTACATGTCCTTATGGCACATTCGCTTACAGAAGAATGCCCTTTGGATTATGTAATGCTCCAGCCACTTTTCAGAGGTGCATGATGTCTATCTTCACAGACATGATTGAGGATTTTATGGAGGTGTTCATGGATGATTTTTCAGTTTACGGATCATCATTCAATAGCTGTCTTGATAACTTGTGCAAGGTGCTATAGAGATGTGAAGAGAAACACTTGGTTCTTAATTGGGAAAAGTGTCACTTTATGGTTCAGGATGGCATCGTTCTTGGGCACAAGGTTTCTGAGGCTGGGATAGAAGTTGACAAAGCCAAGATTCAAGTCATGACAAGCCTCCAACCACCGAATTATGTAAAGGACATTCAAAGCTTCCTTGGTCATGCTGGGTTTTACAAAAGATTCATCAAAGACTTCTCAAAACTAGCCCGCCCACTCACCGCCCTATTATGCAAGGAGGTCATATTCGACTTCACCCCTGATTGTCTTGCAGCCTTTGAGGAGATTAAGAAGGCATTGGTGAGCGTTCCTATTGTACAACCTCCAGATTGGACTCTGCCTTTTGAGATTATGTGCGACGCTAGTGATTTTGCTGTTGGATCAGTGCTGGGTCAGAGGAAGGATAAGAAACTTCATGTTATCTACTATGCCAACAGGATATTGGATGATGCTCAGCGTAACTACAGCACCACAAAGAACGAACTACTTGCAGTTGTTTTCTCTTTTGAGAAATTTCGGTCCTACCTGATTGGGAGCAAAGTGATTGTTCATACCGACCATGCTGCTCTCAAATA
This sequence comes from Eutrema yunnanense, assembly GCA_002933935.1. Classification (NCBI taxonomy): domain Eukaryota; kingdom Viridiplantae; phylum Streptophyta; class Magnoliopsida; order Brassicales; family Brassicaceae; genus Eutrema; species Eutrema yunnanense. The sequence continues at coordinate 475,819 of PKML01050991.1, forward strand.
TCTGCTGCAGAACAAGGATCTCAAACCTCGCCTTTGTCGTTGGGTCCTTTTGCTCCAAGGCTTTGACATTGAAGTTAAGGACAAGAAGGGCATAGAGAATGGGGTTGCTGACCATCTTTCGCGGTTAAGGATTGATGAAGACGTTCCTATTGATAATTTACTACCAGAAGAGCACATCTACTTCATCGAGACAGGGTTTCAAAGTGGTTTTGCCGAACACCTGCACTTCTCACGAGTTACAGGTGTTGGTATCGATTGACATCTCCCTAGTGTCGTCGATACCCATCGATTTTCAGATCAACTTGGTATGTGGATCACGATGGTGTTTTTGAAGGGCATCTAAATGTTGTGACTGTTCATGATCGACCATGGTATGCTTATATCGCCAACTATCTTGCTGCAGAGGACGAGCCAAAGCATCTCAAGAAATCTGATAGGAAGAAATTTCTGCGTGACATAAGGAGATTCTTTTGGGATGAACCTTACCTGTACAAACACTGCTCTTTGATTGTTGGGGCATCGATTTCATGGGTCCTTTTCCTTCATCATATAGGAATAAGTACATCTTTGTTGCTGTAGACTATGTGTCTAAGTGGGTGGAAGCAATTGTTAGTCCAACCAATGATTCTTCAGTGGTCATTAAGCTGTTCAAGAGCATTATTTTCCCTAGATTTGGAGTACCTCGAATTGTTATAAGTGATGGTGGCACTCACTTCATTAACAAGGTTTTCGAAAAGCTGTTGAAGAAGCATGGTGTGAATCATCGTGTGGCTACTCCCTATCATCCTCAGACTAGTGGGCAGGTTGAGGTCTCCAACAGGCAGATTAAGGAGATCCTGGAGAAGACAGTGGGTCCAACTCGGAAGAATTGGTCTGCAAAGCTGGATGATGCATTGTGGGCTTATAGGACTGCATTCAATACACCACTTGGGACTACACCGTTTCACTTGCTTTATGGGAAAGCTTGTCATCTTCCAGTGGAAATCGAGCATAAGGCAGCATGGGCTACAAAGATGATGAACTTTGACATCAAGCCTGCTGCTGAGAGGCGATTGATTTAGCTGAATGAGCTGGATGAGATTAGGCACCACGCCTATGAAAACTCGAATATGTACAAGGAGAGGACTAAGGCGTATCACGACAAGAAGATCCTCTCCAGACACTTTGAACCCAATGACCAGGTACTTTTGTATAACTCCCGTTTACAATTGTTTCCTGGAAATTGCGTTCTCGTTGGTCAGGTCCTTTCACAATTAAGGAAGTCAGACCACACGGTGCAGTTGTCCTGCTAAGTACATCAGGCAAAGAGTTCACTGTCAATGGACAAATGGTGAAACACTATTGGGCGAAAGCCGAGATTCCAAGAGGACACATGGTGCCTCTGGATGATGTACCCACCGCCTTATCGTCCGTAAAGTCAAGCTAGTGACGTAAAACAAGCGCTTGGTGGGAGTCAATCCACTGGTGAGTCTGTACATATTTCTTTTGATTTTTGGTTTTTTGTCTTGTGTTTTGCGTAAACCAGTTACAAAGGAGTTGTGTCGAGCGATACCAGTAATGGTATCGATCGACACCCCTTGCGCGACAAAGGAGTTCAGCTTATCAAATCGATGAAAAGAGTTACATGTGTCGACCTAAGCCTGGTATCGATCGATACCAGTGTTGTGTGTCGGTCGACACTCCTACCCAACTCCGTTAACTTCTTTGTTTTTCACGACTCCACTCAGTTCTTTTGGTTTTTTTTACAGACTCTAGACTAGATAACTATGGGGACAGTGTTGTTTAAGTCTAGGGGAGGTAGTTCCTGACAATGCGTTTGTTTTTTAGAGTCAATCGTTTTTTAGTCAAAAATCGTTTTATTGAGTCAAAACCAGTTGGAGACTATGATCTTTTTCTTGAATCTATTGTTCTGACTTCACTTCTAAGTGACCATTGTTACAGAATCAGTTCTAGACCGGACTAATGAAAAATCCAAAGGCTGGCCAGTTAACTAGAAGACACCCATGTTTCCAGCGGAGTTCATTCAAGCATGAGCTAATTCTTTGCACTTCATCGATGTGGTCGATGTCCATAGAGCTTGATTCCTCATTCATATCTGACAAAGGAACCCATGCGTAGAAAGTAATGGTATTCCTCTCCCTAGTTAATAAATAAAAGCATGAAAAGATGAAATGATATTCTTCTGAGTAGAGGGTTAGGAAAATTTTCAGCGATCCCATTATTCTACTTGGAAGGAATGATCACACAAAGATTGGAAACGAGGTTAGGAAAATTTCATGTGATACCATTATTCGCCTACACCTTTGATACGTAGAGAGGGGAGAACCGGGGATTTGGTGGCAAACACCATCAATACTCGCGTCTCAAACCTTAATATGTATTTGCAAGACAACATGATATGAAATAGGTCTGGGGGAGAGGAAACAATACCAAAAAGTGTGAAAATTGGGTGGTTCTTTTGTCATGATATTGTATGGGAAAGAGTCTATAAGGTTCTTGGCATTGATTACAGCGATGAAATTGGCGATGAGGGCTTTATTGGACAATGCTGCGAAAGTATGTGTGGAGTCTGGAAGGCTGCGAATGTCTACGGAGAAGTACATGGTGGTTAGATTTGGAACTGGTTAGGTGATATGTGGAGTACTAAGAAAAAGGGTCATTCAAGTGTTTCAAGAACAAGTGAGTCTCCATGTTTTGAAAACCTCTTTCTCATGTTTAGCTTCCTGTTTGCTTGAGGGCAAGCAAATGCTAAGTCTGGGGGAGTTGATATATCATGGTTTTTACCCGGTTTTAACCATGATATAGGTCTTATTTATAGAGTATTTCTAGTATTTTTGGAGTCTTTTCGAGTCTTTACAAGTTTAGGTACGTTTGGAGCTAAATTGGAGATATTTGAGCATTTTGGAGCCAAGCAAGATCATGCAGCTGAAGGATCAAGTTGAAGTCCTGGTGTCGAGCGACACCAGCCTGAAGAGTCGACACAGAAGATGTGTATCGATCGCTACCACTTATGGTATCGGTCGATACTGATCGCATGAAGAGAAGGATCGCGACTTTTTACAAGTCCGAAGATTTTACACTTTGGTCCAGAAGACGTTAATAATTACAAGAAACCCCAGAACGTGTTTTAGCTTTATAATTAGGGTTTTCAGCCACTTGGGTGGCTACGCTTTATTCTACCTTTGATTTTATTGAGAGAGCTGTGAGGGAGACAAGTCTGAAACTCTGTTCGTCCGAGAGAAGATTTCGAACCCTTGTTTTCTTTCTCCTTTATTATTATTAATTTCAGAGATTTATTCAATCATGTTGTTTGTTTCAATCTCCATGTCTGACTAGATCTCATATTAGGTTTAGGGTTCTCAATAAGGGATCTCTTTGAATGTTAGATTAATTAGTTGGTTAGGGTTCATAATCTGAATTAGTTCTTTACCATGGGTTGTTCTTAAAGATAATTCTGGATTGATCACCTGGAACTTAGATCTTAGGTTAATCGATTAGGCACAACAGTGCAATTGATGATCTGATAGAACCTAGGGTGAGCAAAATAACTATCTGCAAAGAAATTTGGTTTAGTTGTTTTGTGAACATATCGAACCTGGACTTAAAGCTAGTTTAGTCTTTAAGATTTACAAAGAAATTTGGAATTCTGAGATTTTGACTTAGATAATTCTCGCAACGACAGTTGGTTAATTATAGCTTAGTGATTTGAGTTCAAGAGCCGGACTTAACCTGAATCCTAACTAATTAGTTTATCTGCATTCTCTGATTTTCTGAGAAATACCATGAACCTATCTTTTCTCCATTGAATTTACAACCCTTTAATTTACGTTACTACTTTCTTATTTCATTGATTTACTTAGCTTAATTCGAACCTATATAATATATTGTGTGATTCTTGAGTCTCTGTGGATTCGACCCCTAAATACTACAATCGACAAAGCTGTTAGTACTTTAGGGTATTACATTTGAGCTTATCAGTGCCAAGGAAAGGGGCATTATGCCAATGCTTGTCCGAACAAAAGGACTATGGTATTGAGGGACGATGGGGAGATCGAAACCGAAGAAGAAGACGAATGGGAACATTCATCTACTGTAGAGGAGACTGCGGAAATAGCCGAGAGAGGTGAATTACTAGTTACAAGGCGATCTTTGCTTGTTCAAGACAAGACAAATTAAGGAAGAGGAGCAGCGTGAGAACTTGTTTCACACAAGGTGCCGCGTGAAGGGAAAAGTGTGCAGCCTCATCGTAGATGGAGGGAGCTGTACTAATGTGGCAAGCACAACTCTTGTGAAAAAACTAAACTTAGAAGAGCAGAAACATCCCAGGCCATACCATCTCCAATGGTTGAACAATGTTGAACACATGAAGGTAACTATGTAAGTTCTGGTTCCATTATCGATAGGGAGTTATGGAGATGAGATCCTTTGCGATGTGCTACCTATGGAGGCTGGTCATATACTCTTAGGACGACCTTGGCAGTTTGATCGGAAGGTAACTCATGACGGTCTCACAAACAAACACTCCTTCGTGTTCAAAGGAAAGAACATTGTTCTAGTTCCTATGACTCCGCAAGAAATTTATCAAGACCAGAAACTCATAGAGAAAAGAAAGGAAGAAGATGTTGTGAATACCCCGAGCACTAAACTTCACCAAGAAACCCACCAAAGACCTTGGAAAGCAAAACCGTAAGGAATTCTACTCTATTCGCGAGAGCTAGTGAGGTAAAGCAAGCTTTATTTTCGGAGCAATCTTTTATTGTGCTTATGTATAAGGAAGCTCTCATGAGCTTAACTAATCTTAATTCGCGAGAGCTAGTGAGCTCAATCCCGAGCAGTATTATCTCTGTTTTACAGGACTTCGATGACGTTTTTCCCGAAGACAGCCCAAGCGGTTTGCCACCAATCCGGGGGATTGAACATCAAATTGATTTTGTACCAGGAGCGGCTCTTCCAAATCGACCAGCATACAGGACTAATCCGGTGGAGACTAAGGAACTACAGCGACAAGTCACCGAGCTTATGGAGAAAGGCCATATCTGCGAAAGTATGAGTCTTTGTGTTGTACATGTCCTACTTGTTCCAAAGAAAGACGGAACATGGCAAATGTGTGTTGATTGCCGCACCATCAACAACATTACGATAAAGTATCGCCATCCTATCCCTTGTTTAGATGATATGTTAAATGAATTGCATGGGTCTTGCGTTTTCTCTAAGATAGATCTCAAAAGCGGTTATCATCAAATTAGGATGAAAGAGGAAGATGAGTGAAAAACAGCCTTTAAAACTAAACATGGATTGTATGAATGGTTAATAATGCCTTTTGGATTAACTAACGCACCTAGTACATTTATGAGGCTGATGAATCATGTATTGAGATCGTTTATTGGAGTCTTCGTTGTGGTATATTTTGATGACATCTTAGTATATAGCAAGAACTTAGACGAGCATGTAAAGCATTTGAAATGTGTTTTGAGTGTTTTAAGAAAGGAACAACTTTTTGCCAACTTGAAGAAGTGCACTTTTTGCACAGATAACCTCGTTTTTCTAGGCTTTGCTGTAAGTGCATAAGGCATTAAGGTCGATGAGGAAAAGGTGAAAGATATCCGCGAATGGCCTAGTCCAAAGACGGTGGGAGAAGTGCAGAGTTTTCATGGACTTGCTGGTTTTTATCGACGCTTTTTGTACTCACGCCTAATGCCTTGATAGAAGATGTTCCACAATCTACCATCGGAGAAACCATGTTGTGAACAATCTCTTGCATACTCTTTGTAACGCGCCAAGGATGCATGGAATGGTTTGGTGGGTACTTGTTGAAATCCAGAGAGCTTGCTTCTAAGTTTATTTACTCGTTGCTTGGTGAAAAACGTTCCGAGAAAATCTTCTTTAAATTCGGCCCAAGAGGTGATCGAATGAGAAGGAAGTGATTTCTTCCATCGAAGTGCTTTATCCGCCAAAGAGAAAGTGAATAGCTTGCATTTAATATAGTCTTCATCGACTCCATTAGCACTAACAATGCTACTTATGTCTTCAAATGCATCGAGATGGTCCAAATGATTCTCTTGAGGAAGACCACGAAACTGATTTTGTTTCACTAAGACGATGAACTGAGGGTCTATCACATAGTTTAACATTTGTGGTGGCTAAGGGCAGAATTTGTGGTAGCCATCCTTGAAGTTGTTCTATCTCTTGCTCAAGTATAAACTTGAAACACACAAACATAGAACCAAAGAAAAACAAAAGTAATAAATTAAAAATGAAAAGTTTTAGACTAGATTCTAAACCGAAACTTGTAGATAATCTATAAAAGTTCTCCGGCAACGGTACCAGAAAACTTGATGTGGATAAAGTTTTCACCCAACTTCTACAACCTGCAAGCACACAGTAAATCAAAATAATATAGGTGAGATCGATCCAAGGATACCTAAAGTTGTACTACAAATTTATAAGAATAAAATCAAGCTAAAACAAAGTATTATGATTTAGGTTTTTGAACATATAGAAAACTAAAATACGCAAACAATTAAATAAAATAATGCAAATTCAATAAGAGAAAACATGCATTAATTCGTTCAAGATTAAATTGTTCGCAATACTCCGCAACTCGATTTTTGGAAGGTTACGACGTATTGCTCATTAAATACTAGTTCATGCAATATATATAACAATCTTTTGGAGAGTATATTAACCCAATGTATGATGCTACATTATCAGAAAAGCATGCGTCATTACGAGTAAGTAAAGATGAAGAAACCAATAGATATTCCCAATTGAATCGATAAAGGTTTAACAAATCATGAATTCTTTGATTACCGACAACCTAGCAAGAAGACTACTCACACATGACCAAAAATGCAACACAGAAAGATATAAGTAAATTCATAATCATAAACTTCAAATAAAAGCAAGAGGGTTTAGAAATCTTCTCTATATCGAGATACAAAGGCGAGATCTTTTCCCGGGAATCTCTTGATGAATTGAAAAACTATGAAAAATTTATAAAAATCGTGTATAATGTTAATAGAGGCGTGGCTGTGTTTATTGTGGTGGTTTATGTCTAACAAGAGGAAAAAAAGGTATTTATAGGCTTAGGGTCGACTAGGGTTTCATTAAGGTCGAAAAAGGAAAGTTGTACTCGCAGGGGCACGAAATCGGCCAACTCCCTGGGTCGAGTTCCTGGCCCATTTTCGTGGCACCGGGTGAAAAGAAAAATTCTCCGGGCCGATCCCCTGGGCCCGTCTTGGACCTCATTCCTGCATTTGCTTCCTTTGCGGGCCAGACGGACATGTCTCCAATAGAATCACTGTAATTTCCTAACCACAACTCCAAATGACTTGAAACCAATTCCAGATGAAATTTAACTCAATATGATATCTTATCTCCAAATTTTATTTCAATACATGATAGGAAAGGCAATAAACTAACATGAAACTTCTGATGCATATGCGCTGTCCAATTGGAGAAATCCACTTTCTTTGAACTTTAGGTTCCTGGCTTGTCTTTTTGGCCTTAAAAATAGTATGAACATGATTTAGTGCTATTTTGCTCCATTACCATCCTTTTTGATATTTCGACCTATAAAATCACTAAACACTACAAATATGAGAAAACTACCTTTAAATCCATAAAACCGCATAAAAATACTTAGAATATATATTGGTGCAAGGGAACCGAAATATGTTATAAGTAAAATATAGGTATATCATGTATCGGTTGCTGGACCAATGCAGGGAACGGAAATGAAGAGCCAAAGAAGAAGCAAAGATATTGGTGCAAGGGACAGCGATCCAGATGTCGATGGGATTGACTGATGAGATCGATGAACCAAGATACAAGCAGAAGATCGTCAATCTGGAGACGACAGTACCAGTCCATTCCCCGCCAGAACCATCTGATGCCCTAAGCCATAAGATATCCAAGTTCGGGGGACCAACATAGCGGTCGCCTGACCGCCACACGCTACTGATGCGATGAGCATCTTTTATTTAACTTTTGACATGATCCGGTTTGTCCCGGGTTGACCCGGTCCGAGTTTGCACTTCTATAAATATTTTTGAGGTAATTTCTAGACTAAGTTTTAGCTACTCTTAGCCTCCTTCTTCTTTTCGCTCTAGAGTTTTAGATCTTGTTGGATCTTGAACCCCTTTTATGATTTAGTAAAGTTTATTTGTTTAACATCTTTCTTCTTATCATTATGTCTTCTCTTAATGCATTTACTTTGTTTTCATTAATCATGACTGTAGGCTAAGTAGATTATGGTGATTAAGAGTTGGGCTAATGGTGCTAAGTGGATAGATTTACATATCCAAATGGTTAGGGAGTATTAATACTAAGTTTAAAAGTAGCTAATTGATATATCATGGTTTTTACCCCATTTAAGCCATGATATAAGTCTGTTTTATCGAGTCTTTATTCTATTATAGAGTCTTTTAGAGTTTTTTACAGGTTTTAGCACGTTTGGAGCTTAATTGGAGTTTTTAGAGGATTCTGGAGCATTTTGGGAGAAAAGGAGCAGAGTCATGCAAAGATGTCAGAAGTTTGGCATTCGTTGAAGAACTTCCCACCGATGGATTGAGCTAAGATTTGGACACAAGACAGATAAATGGATTAGCTTTCATTTGGAAGGGGTTTGAGGCCATTCCAACGGTGCGATCGAAAGTTATGCCAGTTTTCGTGAAGACAGTCCAGTCTGTCGGTCGATACTGTACAGTATCGATCGACACTGTACAGTATCGACCGATACCAACTGCAGACGGGGAAAAACGTGATTTTACAAGTTTGAAGACCCTGCAACTTGGTCCAGAAGACTTTATTAATTACAGAAAAGACCCAGAACGTGATTTAGGTTATAAATAGGATTTTACAGCCACTTGTTTAGGCTATGCTTTATTTCTGTGTTTGATTTTACTTTGGTTTTAGAGAGACAAGTCTGAATCTCCCTTCGTCCGAGATCAGATCTCTAAACCCTTCTTTCTATTCTATTGATGATTTATTCAGTTATGTTGATTGTTTCATTCTCCATGTCTGAGTAGATCCACCTTAGGTTTAGGGTTTTCTCATAATGCTAGATTAATTATCTATTTAGGATTCACCATCTGAATTAGTTCTTCGCTTAGGTTGTGTTCAAAGCTTGTTCTAGATTAGCTACCTAGAATATAGATCTTAGGATAATTGATTAGGCACGACAGTGCGATTAATTACCTGATAGAACCTAAGTGAGCAAATTGATTATTCGCAAAGAGATTTGGTTTAATTGATTTGTGAACATATCAAACCTGAACTTTAAGGCTGATTTAGACTTTAGGATTTGCAAAGAGATTTGGAATTCCTATGATTTAGATTTAGATAATTCTCGCAACGTCGCAACGACAGTTGGTTAATTATACTTTAGTGATTTGAGTTCAAGAACTGCGCTAAATCTGAATCCTGCTAGTTAGTTTATCTGCATTCATTGCTTTCCTGAGAAAAACTCTGAGCCTATATTTCTCAATTGAATTACATCTCGTTTAATTTCTGCACTGCTTTTAATTACATCTTTTGACTTAGCTTAATTCGGTACTATATAATCTATTGTGTGATTTTTTTGAGTCTTTGTGGTTCGACCCCTACACTTACTACAACTACTGCTTTAGTATCTTAGGGTATTAAATTGAGCATATCACTAATCTAGATTTAGCTTTGTTGACATTTCATGCACTAAATGTGTTTGATGAAATGTCTAGCTCAACCCTAACCATGCATTTCATGCTTAGTCCAACGAGGGTTGCATGCCTAGGGTGATTTGTAGCTAGATAAGTTCTTGTTCTTAAGTTCACAAATCTCTTAACTACTATCGAGGGATTGATTAGTTAAGTGATTAGTGAAGGGATTAAGGCTACGAAGATAGATTAATCCATTTTAGTGAGCCTCTTCTTTGGATTAAGTTTGTTTAAGATTTATTAGCACCATTAACCAACTATTAATCACCCAAAGTCAATGACTTTATCCCAAAGCCCATATTTCATTTTATAAGCTTTCAATCTTTGTTAGTCATTCGTTTACTTACTTATCTNAAACACATAAAAGCTAATCTAACATCATGTAATCGATTAGCTTGTCCTTGAGAGCAATCTCTTTCTCAGTAAGTGGTTCCTTTTTAGCTAGAAGACTATCTAGAATTGCATGCTTCGACATCCTTTCCCTCAAGGCTAAGTCTTGTTTCCTATCAGCCGACATGGTCTCATATTTCTCAGCTGAAATGGGATCACTTTCCCTTGTGCCCTTCTTAGCTTTCGCTTTTGCTGCTTTCACTCCTATAGGCCGAGCCATGGCTTCATCCACATCCTCTAAAACTATTGGCGAGCTTCCATCACCCTTTCTTCTCTTTGAGCTTCCACCGGGTTTGGTATTGAACGAAGCACGCCATTTCTGGTCATTACGGAGCTCTTTCCAAGCATGCTCCATGACGAAGCCGCTCTTTTGATCGTTTTCAAATATCTGGTGAGCCAGCTTGAGAGTGTCATTTTCATTTTGGCCACTGGTTGTCTGAGTTTTGGCAGCCTCGTAGGCACCAACAAACTTGCCAACCAAGTCGTTTATCCTCTGCCACCTCTGCTTCAAGATGGATTGATCTCTAAATGGAAGTCCAGCCACCTTAGGACTTGAGTTGTAGTAGACAGTGATACGTTTCCAAAACGTGCCGGCTTTCTGCTGATTCCCAACAATTGCATCATTGCTGGTGTTAAGCCACGCACTGATGAGGACATTGTCTTCTGTTGAACTCCATCTTCTTCTTCCTCTACGCTCCGTAGGTGTAGGTGTTTGTTCCTCTAGCACCGGAGCATCAGGCGATTGAGAAGAAAAAGGGACTTCGGCTGATCCTAAATCTACGCCTTGGGAGAAGGAGCTATTCTCCTGCCTTGTTAACAGATCAAGGTAGCTGGTTCTGGAAGTAAATGGGTTCGGGGAATCCATTTCCGGAAACGGGAAAGAAAATACTTCGAGAATGGAAGAAGAAAATGAGGAACAAAGAGAACAAGGTATTTGGGTTTGTGTTTACGAAGAGCTCAAAGAAGAAAACGAGAAACAAAGAGAACATACAAGGTATTTGGGTTTGTGTTTACGAAGAGCTCANAAATGGATGCAAACTAGACCAAAAACAATGAAATGAATGCAAAAAGTCACAAAATGCTAACTAAAATGTATACTAAAATGGGCTAAATTATGCAACTATCAAGAACCATTAAGAATGACTTTTCAAAGTGACATAAACTTCTAGTTAGCTACGAAAACCAAACAATACAATACATCCATTTACTTTTGAGAGATAAAGAAACCCTAACTAAGCAATGATTCACATCATTTCGCATAACCAGAAACTGTAACAATTTTACGAAGACAAAAGTTTGCAAATAATTATAACTCACCTAACAACTAACACACATCTTATCAATGATAAAGCAACGAAGCAATGAAAGCAAAAGCAATTTCACATCACTTAATATCTGCATTCAAGACAAAAGTAAAATTCTTAAAACCAATGTGATAGGTTCATAGAGACAGTTTTGTGAACTATTTCACTAAAGATAAATGTCGAACAACCAGAAAACCAAATAATCAAATTGATTTAATCAACCAATTATGCAGTTGAGAAACAAACACAAAAGATACAAGTCAATGACAAAAGCTGTGGTAATGAGAAATAATGAACAAGCAACATATTAGCTACCAATACATCTAAAGACAAAAATAAACCGGAACTCAAATAGCTACTCAAGTTTTACAATTTCAAACAGACAATCGATGCTCTTTAAAGTTAAAGCAACTAAGCGAAAGAAGCAAAAGCAAATCTAGATTCAGCAAAGATCAAACACTAGATTCAAGAAAAACAGAGACCTTATCTCGAAACGAAGTCTAAGTAAGAGATGAGAGAAGAGGGATTCTTAGCTTTGAACCTCAATCGTAGAAGAACCGAGCGCCCAGGAGATCCTCAACCGTCGCCGGTGTACAGAATCGTGGATTCCAATCGACAAAAAAGAAAGACAGAGATATAGAGATCGAGAGACAGAGAAATCACGATGGAGATAGGAAGATAGGAAAAGTGAGCGACGGGGAGAACGATCAGAGATCGACTGGAGACGATCGCCGGAATCGATTCAGGAATCGGCGGCCGGAATCAGAGATCGACCGGATCGCCTATCGACCGGATCGCCTCGTTTGTATCGGTGGAGAGAAAACGTGAGAGAGAGAAAAAACGAAACAAATGTTTTTTTTTTATAATTTTTTCTTTTTGTGTTTTAGTGAATAAACGTGGACACAACACCTAGCAGGTTTTAAACCATGGCAAAAGTTTCCTTATAAAAGTTGGATTTAAGCAAATCTTTTCTTTTATCTTTATTTAAATAGCTAATATTGCTTTAAAACCCTCCTATAATACAGCGATGGAGATGCTCTTAGGAGCTGACTAAACCTTACCAAAAACAAAACAAAAAGAAAATCCAAGTCGTACAGTTTCCTAACTCTTCTGTCCATACCAAAGGAACAATTGCAGAAAACCACTACTAGTCCTAAAGAATGTCAAAGAAACATAATCTGAGACAACAACAAGAAAATCTTATAAGTTTAAGCAACACCCATATATTAAATGTTTTTATCTCGATCACACAGGAACAAACAAAACATAAGCACAGCCGAAATATAAAATTGAAACATTAGATTATGAAAGCTGATAAATTCTGAAAACAACAAAAAAAAAACCTGGAGAATTAAATGGGAAAATCAATTGTGAAAAGCTACTAACACAACATTCATCTTTTGTCTGGAAAATAACACAACATTCGTCAACAATATTCTGCAGGCATATGAGTACATAAAAATAGCAAAACCACACATAATGAAAACGATAATTTAAGTAGGTTTCAAAGTATGCAGAGGAAACCATAAAGACTTTAACGTCTGGTTGTTCTTCTAGCTTTAAAGAATCTCTCTTTGATTGAAATTAACTCCTTTGCGGCTTCACTCGTTTCCAACCGGTTCGTCGGAGATTCTTCGCAACACCTAAGTCCCACCTCCAAAACCAGTGTCAAGCATTCAGCAATAGGGAAACCGACTCTGAGACCGTTCTGAAGAATCGATTCGTCTGCAATGTCCAACACTCGCTCTGGCAACGCTGACTTGGTGTAGCTGTGGATGGTAAAATTTCCCCCAAATAACTCATTGGTTGGTCTTTTTCCAGTGAACATTTCCAAAAGAAGAACCCCAAAACTATACACATCACCATGTATTGATGGTTGTCCTCCCATTCCATACTCTGCATCATAATTCACATAAACAAGATTGTAATGAAACAAATAATACACTGCTTTTCTTCATAGAACATTACAGATGTGTGGTGATAGGTTTACCTGGTGCGGCATAGCCGATGGTTCCTCTAACACCAGCAGAGCTTAGTTGGTTGAAGAAGGACTCCTGATCAAACTTGAGGAGAAGACGAGCGAGACCAAAGTCACTAACATGGGCAGTCAAATCATTGTCTAGGAGCACGTTGCTTGGCTTAATATCGCAATGAGCTATGGGTTCATGACAATGAACATGAAGATAGTCTAAAACATAAGCCACGTCTATGGCAATGTTGAGCCTTTCAAGAAGTGTCAAGGTTCTTGAGGGCCTACGAATTTCTTCCACTTCCTCTGGGTGCAGCCACATATCAAGGCTTCCATTAGGCATGAACTCATAGATGAGAGCTCTGAATTCGTTTCCTTGGAAATCAATACTCGAACAAGCCGTCAATAATTTCACAAGATTACGATGTCGTATGTCCTTCAATGATTCACATTCTGCCATAAAGCTCTTCATTGCTCCATGTCTCTGCATGTTTAGAACTTTCACTGCAACAACATTGTTTTCGCCTGAGAGAAAAGCTTTATAGACTGTACCAAAACTGCCTGACCCAATCATATTGCTCGAAGAAAGGCCATCAGTCGCATTTCGGATCTCTCCATAACTTATCTTCTCATGGAAAACCTCTAATGTGGAAGGAGTTGGATTATTAGTCTGCTGGTTCTTCTTTCTTTTTCTGAACCAACGAAGAGACACCGAAGCTACGAAAAACAGCAAAAGCAAAGCTATGCCTCCGCTGACACCGATCAAAACTTTCTTTAACAGAGAGAAATGTTGTGATCGCATCGGGGGTGTTTCACTAAAGCACGGCTTTAGTTTCAATTCTTTGATGCCTCCACAGAGATTTTTGTTTCCAAATACTGAAACTATAGTAGCATTCCGAAATTTTCCTTCAGTTGGCACACTTCCCTCGAAATTGTTAACGGATAGATTGAGATACTTCAACGAGGAAAAGTCAGCAAGATATGCAGGTATATTTCCAGAGAGATTATTGTTGGAGAAATCAACTCTTTTAAGACCTTTCAACCCTCTTATATCCGGAATGACTCCATCAAAATAGTTCCCTTGCACTGAAAGTACTTCCATCGAGAGACAATTTCCCAAGGAAGGTGGGAGTTCTCCGGATAATCTGTTACGCTCAACAGATAGTCCAACAAGATGTTCAAGTCGTCCAACATCTTTTGGTAGAGAGCCGGCCAAGGAATTACCTGACACATCTAGTTGAAGAAGGGATTGAATTTGCATAATTTCCCGAGGTATAATCCCATCCAACTTATTAGACTCAATCCTTAAATATCGGAGAGAAGTACAGTTACTGAGACTCGGAGGAATGGTTCCTTCAAAGCTATTGTTGAACAAGTAGAGTAGGTCTAATCGAGTGATGTTTCCTATAGAAGATGGTATCTCTCCAGATATACTGTTTGAATTGAGATTTAATCTCTCTAATTGTAAAAGGTTACCAATAGAGGTTGGGAGTAAACCTGTTAATCGATTTTCATACAACCCAAGTCTTCGTAGGCTTATGAGATTCCCAATGTCGTGCGGAATGCTTCCAGAGATGAAATTTTTTGCAAGGCCTAATTCGTAGAGGTTTCTGGACAGATTCACAATAGAGGTAGGCAAGTGACCCCCAAGCCTATTTCCACCAACGGAAAAATTTTCTAGTTGGGTGCANTCCAGCTTGTATTCTTCTTCTCCAAATCTTTAACTTTCTCCCCCTTCTCTCCAACGTCTTGGTCTCATCCGCCTTCTTATTTTTTCACTCTCTGCACTCTTCCGGTTTTTCTTTGTCATTTTCTTCTCCCTCTTCTACATCATTTTCTTTCTTCGTCGTCTTCTTTCTCTTATGTTTTTCTTCTTCATCGTCTTCGACTTCTTCTTCTTCCTTATTGTTTTTAAATTCTATGGCTTCTTCTTCCTCCTTTTTTTTCTTAAGGTTTGTCTTCATTTTCTTATTATGGTTTTTCTTCGTTGTTTTTTTTGTCCGACTTTTCTTCGCCCTCTTATTCATCATCTTCATATTCTCCGACTCCTTATTCTTCCGTGTTTCTTAGTCTCATCTTCGTCTGCTTCCTCGGCATATTCAACTTTGAATCAAAATCTTCCATTTTCGGTTTCCATTACTCTCTCTCTCTATCTCTCTAGATTCCTAACTTAGATCTGTCTTGGTTCTTCCTCGATAATCTCAAGCATGTTTTTCTTCCTCTTCTTCTCCACCATGAAAGATAAATTTCACAATAGATGGGTTTAATATTTTTTTTTTTTTGGTGTAAATGTTAAGATTTATTTACCAGCTTTTTTAGATTTTTGACAGAAGTTACAGGGAAACTAAGAAAGCAGAAAAACCGGAAAAAAAAACTACTGACAACGACTAACATGCAACAACAACACAGAAAGGCAATTAAAAACGGCTAGCGAGATAAAACAAAGCAAACCGAAACAAATCCAAACGTGAAAGCAGCAGTCACACGCTAAAGCGCGGACCATCCCATTCTTGCCACAGCTCCGAAGAACTAGAGTTCTCATCCTTGTTGCCACGAGTATCATCCCAAGGCTTGTCCTCTAAGCACAAGGGAGACGCCTACAGCTTCTCCAAGAACTAACAGGATCTCCGGTTTCTGTAACGGACTAACTTGCAGCCGTCGACAAGGGAGTCCGAACGGGCAATCGAAGCGTCACCTCCGAGCGCCATTCCCGAGAAAGGGAAACTCCTCGGGAACCAGCTCCCACAGCTAGAAGCTAGCCGCGACAACAAACCGTTGCCTCGACATCTCACGTCCGGATCAGGTCCACCTCCTACACCGGACTAAATCCGGAGCCAACACTAACCGAGTCCTCTCGCACAGACGCGTTGCCGCCACAAATAAGCCGGAACACGCACCGCCGAGAAACTCAGGCCACACTGATGGAAGACGGCGCCAGAGCTTAAAGAAGCATCCGCCGAGCCACCCGCCTAAAGCCACCACTGAGAGACACCGCCGGCGGAGCCGCACCCGCCGAAAGAGACGAGAGCCACCACTCCGAGGCCAACCACGAGACCAACATCACCAAAGCCAAAAGACGGCGAGCGACCCGTCCTCTAGGTCCAACAACGCCATTGCCGGAAAAGGGGACTCAGATCTAGAAAGATTGGCACCTCCGCAACCTCCTCGACAAGATCTGAACAGAGATTTAAGAGAAGTCTTACTCGGCGGAGAGGTTGACTGCCACCACCCCACTACCGGAATAAGCCGGAGCGCACGCCTACTCAGCAGAAGACGAGCTCTGAAAGAAAAGCCGAACCCACCGGTTGGGAAACGCCGGAGAGCAAAACGAGGAAGGAGACATCGCCGGAGAAGGACGAGGCGAACGCCGGACAGAGCGCAGTCCACGAGGAAGCACCCAACCGCCACCGCAAACTCAATGACACCACTGAGCTTGCTCCGCCGTCGAACGAGGAACCACCGTCAAGGCTCAACCCACGCCGCTACAACCGAAAACCGGAGGGAAACCAGATCTGAAGCCAGACCGGAAAAGACAAGACAAGGAGGAGGAAGAGGGGCCGGCGCCGGTGCTGAGGGAGCCACCGGCGCCGGAAAGCAGATCTAGAAAAAAAATAAACCCTAGGCGGCGGGATGAGCGAAAGCAGAGAGAGAGAGAAGACGACGTCTCCATTTGGTTCAGCCGCCGAATCACCCTTAGAAATGTTTATGTGTTCTCTGTATCAAACTGAGCAAGACTTGTCTCTAAAAGTCTACTCACAGAATAAACCACAAACAACTAAAAAAACACTTAGGACTAAAAAGTAGCTTCAAGCGGAAACTATAAAACATTTTATGGTCTCCCGCGAGATCTAAAAGTATGGTACTTTTTCCTCTCTCTCAATGTTTCTAATAAAATTGCCACATCTTTTATGTTCTTAGTTTTTTTTCTCTCATTACAACATTTCTTGTTCGCTTCACGCAAATTTGAAGATCTTTGAGCATGGACAATGCAACAGAACCTCAGTAGTAATTTAGCAAGGATGATTTGCAACTAAAAACTATCATGTGCCTCATGGTTGTGATGCACTCCGTTATTATATTCTTAAGAGCGAGATCAATATAGAATACTAACTTCATGTACTAACTTTAAAGAAAACTCAAAATTGTCAAGTTGGAGTATATAAGGAACGATGCCAAACTTTGGAGTCTGCTTTCGAAGTTTTCCCTAACTCTACGAAAAGTTTCTTTTCCTTGCTTATTTAAAACTGACGAATATTCCAGTAGAGCGAAAAACATTTAAAAGCCAAAAATAAATACAAAAAGATTGATCTGCTTCTTGCTTCCTGTGTCGAAGGTGCAGCCGACATACTGAGTAATGTCCAGTCGGGTGATTGGTTGGTTGATATACCAATATCAATACCTTAAGCGTCTTTTGAGCTTGAGAAATTCAAATTTTCTGACCTTTGATTCTCAATTAATTTCATTTTTTCTCAACAGATCTTCGAGTTCCATGTTCTTGTTCTCAATGCTTGTGACATCTCTTTCTTTATGTGTCATCAAAAACAAAAATTTCGTTTCCACTTTCCTCAAGATCATCTCCATCTCTAGCTTCTTCTATTCTTGCAACACATATCTCAATAAAAAAAAAAAAATTTTAAAAAAATAACGAATGATTAGAACATAATGTAAAAGAAGATAATTCTCAGAGATTACTTGCAACCAACGTATTAAACTCGAGTCTATTAGGATTTTGTCGATTTCCACCACTTTTCCAAAATCATCAAAGCATAAAACTGAAAATTTACCGGAGAATGAGTGAATCCCAAGTGAGAAGCGACCCAGACAACCCAACTTAAGCCACCACCACCTAAACACCAACCAAGATCAAACGAAGTTAAGAAAAAAAAAAGGAAAAAAGAAAGAAACAAAAAACGGATATTTTTCCTCAACAATTCAACAAACAAAAAAACACCGCTCATCGAAACACAAAAAAGGATGAAAAATCATGCCGCGAATAAAAGCACTAATAAAATGTCACAAAAGAAGGAAAAAAAATAGAAAAAGATACCACAAAAGAGATAACAACAAAACATTAGGAATGCACAAGACATTGATACGACAACAAATGTGCAATCGAAAAAATATAACATGATAAAATTAAGAGACGACAACAAACGGAAAAAAACAATGAAAACAAACGCAAAATGACAAAGGCAAAACCTGACAATCGCAAAACATACTAACATGATAAACAAAAAAACTGATACCTCGATAGAGCAGTAACAATGTATACACCAGACAAATATCCAGAGAGGTAAACCCACCTACATGGACTAAGAAAAACAAATTATACGATCAATTAGTAACGAAGAACAACCAACAACACCAAACAACAAAAAATAATCGAGGAACAGATTATTTATGTTGTGCTTTGATATGTTCTTCGTTATAAGTGATTTTAAAAAACTCCAAAAGACGGCAAACACTACAAAGAAAAGCCGATCAAGGTAGAAACCAAACAACAATTGAGCTCGAGATGCACTAACTGCGTTGAAAACTGATATATTTACAACCGGTTGAAATTATCCCAGAGTATTATCAAGATAATTAAAAGTAATAAACACGGCCGACATAGCCCCAAAAACCTAAAACCCAAAAACAATGGGCAGTTTCGTTGGATCACAAACACGCCCAATTACAACACATGGGCTATAACCAAAACGGACACAAAAATAACACACGGCCCAGCTCGCGCACAAAATCATTAACATAGGGTTATCGAGAAAATGAATTTAGGGTTTCGACAACATGAAAATCGCCAACCCTAAATTCTTCAAGATCGAGAAAATGAATTTGGATTATCGACCATGCACCCTTCAAAAAACAAAAAAATCATCGATCAATTTTGATTGATGCAAAACAAAAACACCTAACAAAGAAGATTACAAAAAAATTTCGAGCATACTCAATGCAAAATCTAATAAAAGGCCGATAGAAAAAACAAAAGGAGAACGAAAAAAAAACACCAAGCCAAAAGAGAGCAAAAGAAAATAAGAAGGCACAAAGACTATGAGCGTTACCAACAACACACAATCAATGACTTAACAAAAATATAAACGTGGGATATATTTATAGCCAGCCAAAAACTTAGGGTTTCGATAACACAAAAATCGCAGCCCAAAAAAAACATAAAAACGGCCACAGAAAGATAATCTCAAAAATCCGTAGAGTTTTCGAAAAAACGGGCCCCGAAAATCGCCGTCCAAAAAAATATAAAAGTGGCCACAGAAAGTTAATCTCGAAAATCCGTAGTGTTTTCGAAAAACGGGCCCTAAAATTTTAAAACTAAAAGCCCAAAAATCAATAATCGGTACGACAAAAAACTTAAATCAGACCGATATAAAAAGGATTAACTGACTTTTACGGTTTATGGTGAATGAGAGAGCTCCATTCCGAAAATTCACTTCGCTTTTACTATATACTAGGTAGGTAGGCGCGGGCATAGAAATTTTATCAATTAAAACATAAACAATATATCATATATGTCGCCATATTTTTGAAGAATTTTGAGAATTTGTTTGATGTTGAAAACTTGACATATACCAAATTGTGCATCTTGCACCGTTTGTGCTATGGTTCTCAGAAGATATCTGAAAATTAAAATAGATTAAAGAATGCCATATGACAATATAGTTTTTTATCAAAATATATTTATTATCGTTTAAAACATAAACAATAGATCATATTCGTCGCCATCGTTTATACATGTAATGAACTATATATTTAATACATTATGGCGCGAGCATGAATAGTTTATTTTACTTATTCTCCTTCTTCTCCGACTTCTTATTCATCTTCTTCTAATTATTCTTTGTCTTCTCCAAATTCTTCATGTTCTTTTTCAATGTTTTTTGTACCCTAAATCCTAAACCTTACGTCTCTTCATTCTTATTTTGGTTGTTATTTTCCTTTTTCTTCCTTATATTTTTTTTTCTTCGAATTATTCTTCATCGGCTTTGTCTTCTCCGAACTTCTCTTTAATCTTTTTGTCTTTCATCTTCTTCGTCTTTTCATTCATCTTCTTCGTCTTCTACTTGTTCTTCTTTATCGTCTTTTTCTTCTCTAACTTCTTATTCTTCTGATATTTTTTCAGTCTCTTTCCTCATTTTCACGTTCTTCATATTTCCGATTTTCTTCTTCTTATTCTTTATATGTTTGTTTTTCTTCCATGGCATTTCCTGCCATATGACAATATATTTTTTTTTATCAAAATATATTTATTATCGTTTAAAACATAAACAATAGATCATATTCGTCGCCATTGTTTATACATGTAATGAACTATATATTTAATACATTATGGCGCGAGCATGAATAGTTTATTTTTTTTACTTATTCTCCTTCTTCTCCGACTTCTTATTCATCTTCTTCTAATTATTCTTTCTCTTCTCCAAATTCTTCATGTTCTTTTTCAATGTTTTTTGTACCCTAAATCCTAAACCTTACGTCTCTTCATTCTTATTTTGGTTGTTATTTTCCTTTTTCTTCCTCATTTTTTTTTTTTCGAATTATTCTTCATCGGCTTTGTCTTCTCCGAACTTCTCTTTAATCTTTTTTTTTTTCATCTTCTTCGTCTTTTCATTCTTCTTCTTCGTCTTCTACTTGTTCTTCTTTATCGTCTTTTTCTTCTCTAACTTCTTATTCTTCTGATATTTTTTCAGTCTCTTTCCTCATTTTCACCTTCTTCATATTTCCGATTTTCTTCTTCTTATTATTTATATGTTTGTTTTTCTTCCATGGCATTTCCTTCTTCCACTTCGTCTTCTATGTTCCGGTTTTCTTCTCCAAATTTTTCTTTATCTTCTTCCGATTATTTTTCTTCCATTTCAAAACATTTGTTTTCTTTTTCTTCTTCCTCTTTTGCTTTGTACTATTCTTCTTCATATTCTTTATCTTTCGTTTTTTCTGTATTTTCCTTATTATTTTTCATCGTCTTCGACTTTTTCTTCTCCGAATTCNTTCATGTTCTTTTTCAATGTTTTTTGTACCCTAAATCCTAAACCTTACGTCTCTTCATTCTTATTTTGGTTGTTATTTTCCTTTTTCTTCCTCATTTTTTTTTTCGAATTATTCTTCATCGGCTTTGTCTTCTCCGAACTTCTCTTTAATCTTTTTTTTTTTCATCTTCTTCGTCTTTTCATTCATCTTCTTCGTCTTCTACTTGTTCTTCTTTATCGTCTTTTTCTTCTCTAACTTCTTATTCTTCTGATATTTTTTCAGTCTCTTTCCTCATTTTCACCTTCTTCATATTTCCGATTTTCTTCTTCTTATTCTTTATATGTTTGTTTTTCTTCCATGGCATTTCCTGCCATATGACAATATATTTTTTTTTATCAAAATATATTTATTATCGTTTAAAACATAAACAATAGATCATATTCGTCGCCATTGTTTATACATGTAATGAACTATATATTTAATACATTATGGCGCGAGCATGAATAGTTTATTTTTTTTACTTATTCTCCTTCTTCTCCGACTTCTTATTCATCTTCTTCTAATTATTCTTTCTCTTCTCCAAATTCTTCATGTTCTTTTTCAATGTTTTTTGTACCCTAAATCCTAAACCTTACGTCTCTTCATTCTTATTTTGGTTGTTATTTTCCTTTTTCTTCCTCATTTTTTTTTTTCCGAATTATTCTTCATCGGCTTTGTCTTCTCCGAACTTCTCTTTAATCTTTTTGTTTTTCATCTTCTTCGTCTTTTCATTCATCTTCTTCGTCTTCTACTTGTTCTTCTTTATCGTCTTTTTCTTCTCTAACTTCTTATTCTTCTGATATTTTTTCAGTCTCTTTCCTCATTTTCACCTTCTTCATATTTCCGATTTTCTTCTTCTTATTATTTATATGTTTGTTTTTCTTCCATGGCATTTCCTTCTTCCACTTCGTCTTCTATGTTCCGGTTTTCTTCTCCAAATTTTTCTTTATCTTCTTCCGATTATTTTTCTTCCATTTCAAAACATTTGTCTTCTTTTTCTTCTTCCTCTTTTGCTTTGTACTATTCTTCTTCATATTCTTTATCTTTCATTTTTTTCTGTATTTTCCTTATTATTTTTCATCGTCTTCAACTTCTTCTTCTCCGAATTCTTCTTCTTCTTTTTCCGGTTTTTATTTGTCTTCTTCTTCTTCTTCTTCTTCACCTTTTAGTTTTTTTTCTTCGCATGTTCCTTATTCTTTTTCAACGTCCTCAATTTCTTCTTCTTCTTTTTCTCCCGTTTTATAGTCATCTTCTTTTTTTCTCCCATTTCAACACCTTTGTCTTCTTCTTCCTCTTCTTTCGGTTTTTCTTCTCCAAATTCTCCATCTTCTTCTCCTTCTTAATTTTCAACATCTTCGTCTTGTCCTAATTTTCCTTATTCTGATTTTTATTTTTATTTTCTTCGGTCTTCTTCCTCGTCTTTTCCTTCTTCTTCTTTATCGACTTCGTCTTTGTCTTCTCTCTCTTATCAATCTTTATGATTTTCTTCTTCCTCGTCCTTTTTTTTTCTTCATAGTCTTCGACTTATTTTTCTTCGACTTATTTTTCTTCTTTATCTTTCGATTTTCTTATTCCTCTTCTTCATCGTTTTCAACTTCTACTCCTTCTTCTTCTTCTGATTTGTCTTCTCCTTCTTATCCTTTAATGTATTCGTATTTTCCTACTTATTATCATTCTTATTCTGATTTTTATTTTTCTTTTCTCCGTCTTTTCCTTCTTCTTCTTCTTCTTCATCAAATTCGCCTTGCTCTTCTTCCTCTTATTCATTTTTCGGATTTTCTTCTTTCTCGTATTTTCTTTCTTTTTCTTCATCGTGTTCAATTTCTACTTCTTCTTCTTCTTCCTCTTATATATATTTCGATTTTCTTATTTCTCATCCTTTTCTTTCATCTTCATCATCGTCTTAATTCTTCTTCCTCTTCTGTTGTGTCTTCTTCTTCTTCCACTTGTGCTTTGTCTTAATCTTCTTCCTCTTCTTTATCTTTTGGTTTTTTTTTTCGTACTCGTATTTTTTAACTTCTTTTTCACCGTCTTTGACTTCTTCTTCATCATCTTTGTATTCTCTGAGTTCTTTTTCTTCTTGGTATTCTTTGTCTTATCCAAATTCTTCATCTTCTGGTTTTTCTTCGTCTCTTTCTCATCTTCACCTTCTTCAACTTTGTCTTATTCATCTTCCGGTTTTTTTCTTCTTTTTACTTCGTTTTCTTCATTTTCCAGTTTTTGTCCTTTTTTCTTCTTCTTCTACCGATTTTCGTCTTCAACTCCAACATCCTCATCTTCTTATTCTCTAGAGTTTTATTCGACTTTTTCGTCTTCTTCCTCGTCTTTTTCTACTTCTTTGTCACCAGCTTCGTCTTCTTCTTTATCCTTCAATTTATCTTTTTCTCTTCTTCTTCTACTTCTTTTTCTTCCATTTCTTTTGTTTTTTAATTGAGTTCTCTTCTACTTCTTCATCATCTTCGCCTCCTCCGACTTCTTCTATTTATTTTTTCTTCATCTTCTTCTTCTCTCTCATTCTTTATCGTCTTTGTCTTTTCAGAATTCTTATTCTTCAGGTTTTTCTTTCTCTCTCCCTTTGGTCACGTAATCTTTCCTCTTCAGACTGTGCCCAATATACATGATTGAGGCATATTGTCAGCAAATGAATTATTAAAGCAGGTATTAACCACAACTACATACTCAGAAATAAGATCAATTTCTAAGGATCCCAAACATAGCTGAAATGCAAAGACCATAAGGGTAGCCACTAGCTATATATACTTCAATGACATCATCCTCACCATCGGAAACCCTTCCTAACATTCCTTTCGGCCTCTCTAACAATCACAACCTGAATAATTGTTTAATCAGAAAGATTAATGCCTATGATGAGAGAAGTGATCAAAATGATTCAAGATATTAAAGAGAGTGTGGTAATGACTGAAGAGAATAATAAATTCCAGTACTTGTAGTGTTTTTTTTATTGATTATGCGTTTTTAGGGGTTAATTTCGAAGAAGAATGAGAATATTTGTCTACTTGGAAAGTGTAAATTTTCTTAAGATGGGAAGGGGAATTCTATGATGTTTGTTTTTGAAATTTTGGAAAACCTCGTCCATTGGATGACGTACAAGATAGATTTTGGGCGGTGGAGATAACGTGCACCACAGACATGTGTGATTGGTTTTCTAAGAAGAATATTTTGTCATTGTCATGCAAGTTGAAATTTGTTTTTTATTCGGCGCCAAACTAACAACTTCTATAGGTAGTTAAAGTCATTGATTTTTTTCACTCTCTTTGGCATTTGTGGAAGAATATCTCTAACTTTGTATAAATTTTATATAATTCAACCTTAGTTAAAACAAATTTCAAAAAAGTTCAATAATTAGTGTACAACTCAATCATAGCATACACCAACGGATTTTTGTGTTAAAAAGTATTATAATGTTCTTAGATTGTGCACCCAAACGGAAAAACTTTAAATCTATTAACAAAAAAGAAAAGGAAAAAGGCTCGTGTATATACATATGTATTACGGGTCAACCTAAGTACAACTTTAAGCAGCTTGAAAATTCTTAGTGTCGATTCCGCGAGTGATTATCAACATCAACATCAACATCATCATCATGAGTCTTAGAAATGAAGAGCATAGTGGTCTCATCATTATGATCTATCTACTCAGAGAGTTTCCATGGTTTCTGCCATTTCCATTTAAACTGAAACAGCCATTGATGGTGATTTCTCTTCCACTTCTACAACTTCCCACTTTGTCCCATTTTCTTCATTGCTTTCATCTTTCTCTTTTCTTCTAATAAAGCCACTGATTCTCTCACCGAGACATTCACTATTCCCGGTGAAGCGTATTTGAGATGATGTGTTGCTCGAAAACCAAACTCTCGAGTCAGGAAGATGAAACGGCAAAACCCTAGATCAACAAACCTGATGCGTTATATGATGCGGTAGTCAAATTCATATTGTTCTTCATCTACATCGTAGTCGTACTCATGATCATAGTCTTTCATCGATCCTGAAAAAAAAAAAAAACAAATTCATCATGATAATATGCACTTCTTATAAGATCACATATACAAAAGAGCACATGTTTCTAAAAAACAAAATACAAAACTACCATTCTTAATAGATCATGTTCTCATACGTGCACAATTTTACAGGAAATCAAAATTTATCTATAGATGAATCTATAATCTCGTCACAGGAAATCAAAATTTATCTATAAACGTGTGATATATATCAAGCCAAAAATTTAGGGTTTTCGGAAAATCGCAAAAGATAATCGCAAAAAAACGCAAAAGAAAATCGCAACCAATTTCCGAAAATCGCAAAAGAGAATCGCAAAAAAATCACAAAAGAAAACTGCAACCCAATTAAATAAATAAAAAAAAACGGCCAGAGAATATCTATTCCAATATTACGTAGGATTATCCGATAATCGGTAGGACAAAAAACTTAAATCAGACCGATATAAAAAGGATTAACCGACTTTTACGGTTTAGGGTGAATGAGAGAGCTTCATTCCGAAAATTCACTTCGCTTTTACTATATATGATATGATAACAGAATCGCCAAATAGATTGCCACTAGCTATGTTCACATTTTCTACAAATATACACGATAGTACAAGAGTAGACTACCCAAAAAATGACTTCAATACATGATTAAATCCATTAATCTACATGGGTCATTACTGTCCAGAGCAAATTAAATCTTACCATAAACCAATCCGTATTGGAAATAGAATGAATGCATAAAAGAGGGAAACCGACGCTGAGACCGTTGTCAAAAACCGACGCTGAGACCGCGGTGGTGTTGAGCAGATCTTGGCCAAGCAGAGGAGCAGATCTGCGCCGGCAAGGGAGAAGAAGATCCGGCGAGGGAGAAGATTTGCGAGGTACGCCCACCACTTGTTCGATAAAATGCCTATAATGATGGTAGACTTATTGGTAGATTTTCATTTGCGGTAGATTTGTTTAATCTGTTGCGGTAGATTTGTTTAATCTGTTGCGGTAGATTTGTTTAAGACGTTGCAGAAGATTTGTTTAATACGTTGTGGTAAATTTGTTTAATAAAGACATTGTGGTAGACTTGTTTAAAATCTTGATGGTAGACTTGTTTAAAATCTTGATGGTAAACTTGTTTAAAATCTTGATGGTAGACTTGTTTAAAATCTTGATGATATACTTGTTTAAAATCTTGATGGTATCCTTGTTTGTAGCTTCGTTGATTTGAGTTGCAGAGATACAGATCGGGATTCGTCAAGTTGTAGATCCACCCGATCTGCTCTGTCGCCTCCTTCCGGCAAAAACGCGTTTGATTCCCGACACACGATATGGTATACTCGTTTTCAATGATTTGGTAGACTTGTTTAATACATTTGTGGTATATTTTTTTAAAACGTTTCGGTAGACTTGTTTAATATGTTTCGGTAGACTTGTTTAAATTATTGATGATAAACTTGTTTAATACGTTGTGGTAGACTTGTTTGATACGTTGTAAACTTAATATCTGGATTTTGTTTTCTTTTTCTCCAGTATGCGACAGACGACGAACGATGGTATAGTTGTTGGATGTTTGCTAAGTCTGAAGATGAATAAGTCAAACGTGTTTTTAGGAGCTTGAATAAGTATTTTCTGTTGAAGTTTGTTTCTGTTTTTCATTCCTGAAGTTTCTCTTTAATCGTTGTAAGGATTCTGTAAAAGCCAATGTACTCATCTTGGTTCAATAACACGAAATCATTCAGACTGCACTTCATATATTGAGATCAAACTTATAGTTCTAGTTCCTTTAATAGCCAACTAGAGAGCGAAAATAAGTGTGATTGTTTTTCTTCTTCTTTCGATCTGACCTCCATATTTATTGATGGAATCGACGGCGGTCCATCCGCCTGGACGAACTCAAGTCGTTACTATCATCCAAAATTCAGCCATATCAGTTTAAATATTTAATTTAATTTCTAACATAATCTGAATTTTTCTAATTACGAATTATAATTAATATAAATATATATAATATAATTAATTAATTAATTAAACTATTTTTAATTGAACAAAATCAATTTGTTTGGAAACAAGGATAGTTATCCACAAAAATCTAAAGTTTAAAAGTTATCCAGGATATGAATAGAGTAAAATCTGTTTGGACACAAAAAGTAACTCTATTTTATATATTAGATATTTTTTGTTGAAGTTTGTAGGTGTCATATATTAAACTGATTTGGCTTTACTTTAATTATATCTTTGTGTAGTAGTATTCTTAGTCCAATGATTTAATAAAATTTGAAATAAATATGCCAATGAATAAAAAAAGAATTTCAAATTATTTTGTCTACAATCTTGTGGTTTATCCATTGACAACTACATATTCATTGACACTATTTTAAACTTGTGATTTAAGATGAAATGAAACGTTAACCCCATAAAAAATTATTTAACAAAATAAATCTACCATCATTACAATAAATCTACCAACAAACACTAAAAATTTCTCATACTTAGCATATTTGGGCGCCTGGTTCTTTCGTAAATCTGAGATTTAGTGTAGGGCAAAAACGTCATTTTTCATTCTGGAAAAAGTCAAATGTCTACCACCAAACAATGTCTATAAATCTACCGTAAAAAAAAGTCTACCATAACACTACAAATAAGTCTACCAACTGAAGGTTATCTGAGTAAATACCAAAACAATTACTAAATCTACCGCGATTACAAATAAACCTACCAAATAATTTTAAATCTACCGTCATTAATATTAAATCTACCACCATAGTTAATGAGATGTTAGACGTTTTTATATCTACCACCATAACAAACAAATCTACCAAATTTTTTTAAATCTACCGTCACTAATATTAAATCTACCACCGTTACAAAACGAAATAACCAAGATTTAACATAGTTTTAAATCTACCGCTATTATATATAAATTTACCAACCTAATAAAAATCTACCGTCAAAGCAACAAATCTACCGTAAGGAAAAAATAATTCATTCTGATTAAATCTACCACCACAATAAATAAGTCTACCATTTTGTAATATAAATCTACCACCATTGTCGATAAATCTACCAAAAAAGTCAAACATTTATCGTTAGTCAATGGGTTGGTCGTAAAGCCTACCAACGCATAAACAAATCTACCATAATTGACAATATATCTACCAAAAATAAATATATCTACCGCGTCGTAAAAATAAGTCTTCCAAAATAAGTCTACCAAAATTTTATAAATCTACCAACTTTCAAACAAATCTACCATCCATCAAACAAATCTACGGACCAAAATTTGAGTTGACCAACATCAAACAAGTCTACCGTCAAAGAACGGTAGACTTGTTCAATCAACTACTGCCTACGTGGCAAATGAATAGTAATGGCAGTTTTGTAATTATTTTTTTCTCAACAAATGCCATAAGGGCACGCTGGGTAATATGAAAAAAATTAGGTTAGTCTAGTAATAAAAATAAATGTATGTCAAACTAATAATAATATTAGAAATAAAAGTTACTATAGTAATCCACCCTAAAAAAAAATTAAAAAGTGATCGTCTTTTCTTTTTTTTTGTGGGAATCGAAATTTGCAGAAAAGCTACGGCTCTGTAAATTTTATCCGGCTAAACGAAACCAAAACGTCAGAAAGTTGGAATTATGATTAGGCAATTAGGTGAGCTAGGTGATATCCGCGCATGATCTCGGAGTAAAATTATTATTAAAAAAACGGTTCGGTAATTAGGCCATGTTTTTTAATTAGGTAGAGAACATAGAGAAATAATTTTTCTCTCTTATACCCTTGATTATATCTAACATTTTCTCTTTCCATATATTATCTCCGATATACTTTCTGATGGCATCACGATCTATATACTCTCCTATATACGTATACAACAATGGCGATACCACTAGTATCTATGTTTCTGTAACTATTTCGTTTCGATTTCTCTTCTTCTCTAACCATACAACTCAGATCTACTCTTCACGCCTCAAATTGCAACCACTCATGGTATTCTCCCAGCTCTGCCTTCTATGTATCCTTTATTTCCGGCGCTTATCTCTTCGCCGTCGTGTTCTCCAACACTGTTCCTATATGATTGGTTGGAACCGTCGATTCCAGTGGATCTCTCCGTCTTATCCGTTATGGCTCCCTCCGACTCGTTAACGGCTTCGGCGCTACTATTTGGGACTCCGACAACGACAATCAAGGAGTTGCTTTCGCCTCTCTCAAAAATTCTGGAAATTTCGTCCTCCTGAATCACAGAAACTTGACGGTGTGGTCTTCCTTTGCTCACCCGAGCGACGTTATCGTCCCGACGCAGAATTTCACAGTCGGTATGTCTCCCCGATCTGGTTCTTACTCGTTTCATCTCTCGGAAAAAGGGAATTTGAATCTCAAGTGGAACAATAGCGTAGTTTACTAGAACCAAGGGCTTAATTCTTCTATTGATGGTCCGAATTCAATTTTAAATCTCTCGTCTCCGAGTTTTGTTTTGAAACCTAATGGAGTTGCGTCGATTCTCGATTCTACTTACCAAACGGCGACGAAATTTCTGTTTACAGTAGCGATTACGGAGAAGGAAACAATGTGTTTAGATTTTTGAAGTTGGAGGACAATGGAAATTTGAGAATCTACAGTGTTTCTAAAGGCAGTGAGATTCAGATGCAGAGATGGGTGGATGTTGTTGACGGCACATTGTTTCCTCACCGGAGATTTGCACGAATAATCAGTGTTGTGTAACTCATTATTTTTAGTTATCGGATAACTTAACATGATAACCTAATATACTATCCCGTTAAAATTAGGTGTAACTCATTTTTTATGTTATCGTCGCATATTTAAATTGATATTTTCTTGGTTGTTTGATGTAATAATTGACTTAACACGATAACTATATGTTTAACAAACATATGTAAAATATCGGATATTATTGTTAGCACGTTACAAATATCATATATTATTGTTAGCATGGTAACATTCTATATGATAACTAGTTTATCAAAATAAACGTTAACTTATCAGTAGTTAACACGTAATATGTAAACTTATCGCGATATCATGTTAGTTATCATATTGTTAGCANATTAAATCTACCACCACAATAAATAAGTCTACCGTTTTGTAATATAAATCTACCACCATTGTCGATAAATCTACCAAAAAAGTCAAACATTTATCGTTAGTCAATGGGTTGGTCGTAAAGTCTACCAACGCATAAACAAATCTACCATAATTGACAATATATCTACCAAAAATAAATATATCTACCGCGTCGTAAAAATAAGTCTACCAAATTTTTATAAATCTACCAACTTTCAAACAAATCTACCATCCATCAAACAAATCTACGGACCAAAATTTGAGTTGACCAACATCAAACAAGTCTACCGTCAAAGAACGGTAGACTTGTTCAATCAACTTCTGCCTACGTGGCAAATGAATAGTAATGACAGTTTTGTAATTATTTTTTTCTCAACAAAAGCCATAAGGGCACGCTGGGTAATATGGAAAAAATTAGGTTAGTCTAGTAATAAAAATAAATATATGTCAAACTAATAATAATACTATAAATAAAAGTTATTATATAATCCACCCAAAGAAAAACCCCAAAGCTATACACATCACCATGTATTGATGGTTGTCCTCCCATTCCATATTCTGCATCAAATTTCACAGAAACAAGATTGTAATGGAAGAAGAATACTTATTTTCCTCACTGAACATTACAAATGTGTGATAGTTTTACCTGGTGAGCATAGCCGATGGTTCCTCTTATGTCGGCCGAGCTGAGTTGGTTAAAGGACTCCTGATCGAACACGCGAGACCAAATTCAATAACATGGGCTGTCAAATCATTTTCTAGGAGGACGTTACTTGGCTTTTTATCCCAATGAGCTGTAGGGTTCATGACAATGTACATGAAGATAGTCCAAATAAGAAGCCACATCTATCGCAACATTTCAAATCTAATTTCTTGAGGGTCTACGAATCTCTTCCATTTCCTTAAGGTGCAGCCACATACCCAAGTTTCCATTTGGCATGGACTCATAAATCAGAGCTTTGAATTCGTTTTCTTGGAAATCAATACTCGAACAAGCCGTCAATAGTTTAACAAGATTATGATGCCTTATGTCCTTGAGGGATTCACATTCTGCCATAAAACTCTTCATTGCTCCACGTCTCTGCATGTTTAGAACTTTCACTGCAACAAAAGTGTTCCCGGACGGGAGAAAAGCTTTAAACATAGTACCAAACTTCTTGACCCAATTACATTGCTCGAAGAGAAGCTATCAGTCACATTTCGGATCTCTCCATAATTTACTTCTCATGGAAGACCTCTAATGTGGAAAATTCTCGAGCATTGCGAGCTCCAACTGCATCCCTATTATTCTCTACAACTTCTTTACGCAATTCCTATCAACTACCAAAGAAGGAGAGGTTATTGCATCTTTCGTGATAGAAAACACATTGATCAAACCTAGAAACGGTTTGTTAATTTGTTTCAATAAATCAAAATACTTTTTCTCAACTTTAAAAAAAGATCTTACAGTTTTCTGAGTTGCTTAATTCCTTTATCAAACATTTCAATGCATCTCAACAGTAAAAAAGATCCTATATTATTGACAAAGCAGCAACATGCTAATCGATCGAGGTAACGAAGCAAGATTTACAAGTAGATAGCCACAACAACACATCTACAAAAATTTAAACAAAATCATATCAAATCAGACAAGAATTATACCCTATTTGCTCTATAGATCCTAACTCTAGTTATTTACTTTTACCGTATATCTATATCCCAAAAACCATCAAGATCACAGAAGGAATGCCTTTTCCAAAAACGCTATCAACTTTGATGGTAAGAGTCTTCAAAGCTTTTACCTTGGGAGAAAAACCGCGGCAAATACTCTTAACCGAAGAGTGATAAAGAACACAGAATGCTTTGCTGAACTGAAAGAGACCCAACATCAAATGACCAGCTTCTGTTCCCGAGGAAAGGGAGAAACTTTTTGTTGGGATTCTCGGCAATGAAAAGAAGCAACTTTTCTGTGGGGTTTCCCGGGAAAAGAGAGAAATTTCCTGGTGGGAAAGTCTCAAAAAAAGAAAAGGAACTTTCTTTGTGTTGGGTTATGAGAGGAGATGAGCTGATAAACGTTTTTGGAGGGAGATTCATCCGAAAAAGGAGAAGCTTTTCCGGTGTTTGGAATGGCGGGAAGAGCGAGGCAGTGCATGGTCAGCGGCAGGAGATCTAGGAGTAGTGGACAATGAGCTCTGGACTGTATCATTCTTGGCATCAGAAGCTCGTGGCAGAAGAAACTTGCAGCCCATCTTGACCAGACGAGGTGAGCTCATGGAGCTAGAGGACTTGCTCACTCTCTTCTTTATCTCCTGCTTGATACTCTGAAACTCCTCTTCCAGTTCTCCGACCCGTGACCTCATTTTTTGCATATTAACTTTTAAAACCTGGTTTTGGCGCACAACGGTCACCCACCCATCTCTCTGAACTATCTGCTGTCCTGTTGCCCTGCCTGGAATGGTCAGTGCATGTGCTGTTTCGGTGTTTGCAACATTGAGACCGCCTGCAAGAGCGGTTCTGAGATGCATTTGTTCGAAGAAGAGGACTTGAAGAACAACTCTGAGCGGTAACCTGTCGTTATGGGAAGCATGAGCACAAGCGTCTATGGAGAGTCTTTGGTAGTCCATGATGTTGCAGAGTTGTTCCTTGTCTTTATCTGAAAGCCATGGATGCTCCTGAAAATTTGAGATTCGCATTATTTATATGATCTTTTGGAGAAAAACATGACAAGAACAGGAGATTTGAGTACGATCCAACCTTGAAATAGATATCAAATGCTCTGTATAGACCATCGTACAAGGGTCTTGAAGATTCTGGAAGAGCTGCTGCAAGAGACCGCATCTTATCAGGTTTCAGATTCACATCAGAAGCAACCTCTGCCATGTAGTTATCGACCAGCCGCGCTACTTTTCTCGAGGGTGCTGAAGAGGAAGGAGACATCGCTGGATCCAAAGATGGAGGAGAGAAGTCAGGTAACTGTGAGGATGACGATGATGATGTATAATGGCGGATCATTCGTTCTACGCAATCTACATTATACAGCGTCTCTGAATCAGAATAGTTAAGAATCAGAAGATTCTCGAGAGTTGCGAGCTCCAACTGCATCCCTATCCTTCTCTCCAATTTGTGTACGCAATTCCCATCAACTCCCAAAATGAAAGCAACACGAAGGAGACATAACAAGAACTTGCAGAATGATCTTCCTCTCTTTTCGGGTAGAAGACTTAGAATGGTTTCAAGCAACGCAATCTGATCAACAGGAGACATAGAGGAGGACGAAGAAGCTGGTGCCAAGCTAAAACTCACAACACTTCTTCTGCTTTTACTGCTGCCACTTGTTCCGCTCTGCCACCGTCCCAAACCAGGCAAGTACTTTCTCGCATAATACATCATAGCACCGACTAAACTTTCAGCACGTATACCTTTCGTTTCCATCGTCTTGATAAGCCTTCTAAACAAATCAACACTTAGATAAGAGATATCTTCGTACCACCAATCCAAACCCGAGCTTCTCATTCGTGCTCCCGTGTTTATTCCATTCCATAGAATGCTTCCACCCGGACTCTGCAATGTACCATACATCATCATGGGCCATCCAAACAAACTAGGATCAGTACACACCATCGTGGATACAGCATTCATGAGTTTGGGTATTGTCTGAAGCTTTTCTGCAGTCTTCAACACCAGATTGGAGCTTTGTAAGGCCCAGATACAGTCTTCCCAACTGCGAAGCACGTGCTTGTGCAAAAATGTTTCGACTTGGGAAATCAAGTTATGTTCCCCGTATTCATCTGTCATCTCGAGGTACTCAGCTGCACAGTGTATGGAAACTATGTTTTTTGAGGTGAAATCTACTCGAGTCCCGTAACAGAATCTAGCAGCTATCAGGAAAGTATCTGCACCACCTGGGAACTCTTCAAGCACTGTTGTCCAGAGAGATTTCTTATCGGAGCTTTTATAATCTTCATACATCCGTGCTAGCTTTCCACATTTTGACACTAGCGGAAACTGCAAATACACTCATAAATGAATACTCGTAGTTCTTCTAAAAGCGTTGCTAGGAATTTACTAGTACTTATAGATACACACACACAAGTAGAAAGATGCATAAACCACACATACAAATATTTCCGTAAAAATATAGCCATACACGTCGCTACATGCTTACATAACCATAAGAAAGGTAATACACATAACTAGTCGCTGAATCTTTGTAGCTTAACACGTCTTAGTAGTTTCAGCAAGTAATGGGAACAAGTGAATACCAACTACACTTATCGTTTTCAGATATCCAAAAAATTTCAAGCCTACACGAAATTATGCCTTGATCATTTATGTTCCTCATACCATCATACTAAGAACCACTAGCTAATTCCATCATTGTTCCTATGATGATAATCTTCATGGTTCTTCTCAGAGAGTCACACATATTCTCTGTCTCAACGATCAAACACATAAAAATGAAAAAAGGCGATACCAAACTCAGGAAGACAGCAAAGCATCAAAGAACAATATAAAAGGCAATACCTTATGAAGATGGAACTTCACATCATCAACAACAACAGTGATATCACTTGACAGCCCTGTTTTGCAAAACCTGCAAATTTTAAAATCCAACTCTCTTTAAGATAATCTAAGAACAAATTTCTAGGGGAAATTCCATCTTATGTACTATCATCTATTCAACGTTTGAGATATGTTTAAGGCAATATCTCTTCATTTGTTTTACAGGCCAGGATCCAAAATTTCCCATATATGACAAGCCAAATAGTGTTTAAGGTGTTCTCTCTCTGCACATCTTTGAAATGATTTAGCAAGTGATGAATTGATTAAAGCTGCAAACTTTAAGGTCTTGGAGCTACCAAAACCATAAAATTGCACAATTGAATCAGTTTTAGACAAAACCCATGAACTAATATTGTTTTAAACAAACACACAAACATGCAGATAGAGAGAGACAGAGAGATTTACCAATCATTCCCTTCTCTGTGAAACTCAGAGACTTTGGCTGCAGGTGACATGCCTCTGAGAGAGAGAGAAGACTCTTAACTCCAGCCCAGGAATTTGATCAAAATTGAAAATTTTCACATCTCACTAGGAAATTCAAAAGAACGAAGAATTACAAAAACCCACCAAACCCAGAAGTTTCTCGAGGGAGGCAAAGAGGAGAATAATAATAAACTGAAGAGAAAAGGAACACCACTACAACTACAACTCCATCAAAACTTTCAAACAAAAAGCAAATTCTAAGAAGAAGAAAAAATAATTAATTGTTTTTTCAAATCATTCAAATCAAAAGGCACAGAGAGAAAGAGACGTCAAGAAGGAGCATTTTGTGGGCAATGGTGTGTGGCCCTTTACAGCTAAAATCAACCAAAGATGGAAGAAAATCCAAAACGAATTTTAAAGGGGAAATTAAAATATAAATACTTTCTCTTTCACCAAAATTGAAAACAAACAATTTTCTTGATTTTAATCGAAGCTGCTTGTAATTTTTCTTCCTCTTTAATTAATCTTCTGGAAAACTACTTCCAACCCGAAAGAGAGTAAATCAAAGAAAAGTAACAAATAATATCTCTCTTCTTTTTTCCTTAAAAAAAAAAGAAAATCGAAATTACTATTACTATCATCTTAAAGAAGAGATTTTTTTTAGAGTAAAATTGTGGATGATATATCAGTTTTTATAGATCCCAGGAAGAAAAGGGTTTTTTCCCCTTTTACGTTATGTATGATTTTCAGCTGAAACTAAAATAGAAAAGCAATAAATCGGAGAGAAAAAGAGAGGGAATTAAGGAGACAAAGAGACAAAAGAAACTGCAAGTATGAGTTAAAGTGTTTCGAAGTTTCTTTTAAGGACCGAGAGAGAGAGACTAAAACAATATAATAGATTAGAGAGACACCTAAGATCACATTACGGTTATGGATTGTAAACGTTTTCTCGGCTTTAAAACCGAAAAAAAACCACCTCTTATAGAAAGGGAAATTGGTGGATGTGTTCTCTCCCCGAAAGAGGAGGATTGTCTCGGTCTCCCAAAAGATACAACGAATCTTGTTTCGACGAGTTTTCGAGGTTGGATTGTCTTTCAAAGTCATAATTTAAAGTGACCAACTTTCAACTTTCCGACTTTACCGTGAATGTTTTGTCAACGCTTCTGATCTTGTGACTTTTACACACACTTCTTCTACACGCGCTATAATTATAGCTTCTGATCTTGTTGGATTTGTGGTCGTTTTTATCAACACATTCGAGTTTTGGCTCCAATTCGCTGTCAAACTTTTATGAATATCTATCTATTTTAATTTAGAGAAAATTACCTATAATAACCTTCAAAAGTAGTGATATTACTAGAATAACTCTTACAAAAGTTCCACTAACTAAAATAACCTTCAAAAGTTGTCAAAAGACCTTTAAATAACCTTCATTATTATTTTTTTTAAACAACTAAAATATTAAAAAAAAAAAAAAAAAATATCAACTCCATCTCTCACGCGATTTTCTCTCTCTCTTTTCTTCTACTTTTTTCTCTCTCTCTCCCTCTTCTTCTTCCTCTTCTTCTTTTTTTCTCTCTCTTCCGCCAACGGATCTCCGGCGTTGATTCCGTCTTCCACAAGATCTGCTCCCCGGAGCCAACATCTTCGGCCAAGGCAACGACACGGCTAAAGGCGGCTCCCCACGCGCCAGAGTCGCCGCCTACAAAGTATGTTGGCCGCCGGTCAAAGGCAAGGAGTGCTACGATGCCGACGTGCCGCTTTCGACGCCGCCATCCAAAACAAATATCGTTTTATGGTTGATATACTGTTTCGTGAGGTACGCCCACCACTTGTTCGATAAAATGTCCGTAATGATGGTAGATTTATTAGTAGATTTTCATTTGCGGTAGATTTGTTTAGTACATTGCGGTAGATTTGGTTAAGATGTTGTGGTAGACTTGTTTAAAATCTTGATGGTAGACTTGTTTAAAATCTTGATGGTAGACTTGTTTAAAATCTTGACGGTAGACTTGTTTGATACGTTGTGGTAAACTTGTTTGATACGTTTTGGTAGACTTTTACTAATTTAGGATAGACTTATTTTCTGGTTTGTTTCGTCTCGTCTCACTGTCGGTTTGGTAAAGCTTCAGGTCGAGGGATTTGTAGCTTCGTTGATTTGAGTTGCAGAGATACAGATCGGGATTCGTCAAGTTGTAGATCCACCAGATCTGCTATGTCGCCTCTTTCCAGCAAAAACACGTTTGATTCCCGACACACGTTTTGGTAGACTTGTTTAAAATATTTTGGTAGACTTGTTTAATCTGTTATGGTAGACTTGTTTAATCCGTTATGGTAGACTTGTTTAAAACGTTCTGGTAGACTTGTTTAATCCGTTACGGTATACTTGTTTAAAACGTTCTGGTAGACTTGTTTAAAACGTTCTGGTAGACTTGTTTAAAACGTTCTTAACCTCTTGTCTTCTCATTTTCTTTGGCGAGATATACTCCGACTCCAGCGTTGCAGCCTCACGGCCATTGATTCAGGCGACGAGTAGGTAAGGAACGTTTCTTCTTTCTCATGAGTTTTTTCATCTTCTTCGGCGAGTTCCTTCCGAAGGCGATGAGATTCGGCGTCGTTTGGTCGTTCTTGAGGCGACGTGCGGAAGGGCGACGCGAGTTCCCGGTGAAAGTAGAGAAAACCCTTGTTTTTTTATTGATATACGACTTCATGAGGTATGCACACCACTTGTTCGACGAAATTCCGCTAATAGTGGCAGACTTGTTTAATACGTAGTGGTAGACTTGTTTAAAATTTTCTGGTAGACTTGTTTAAAATTTTCTGGTAGACTTGTTTAAAACGTTTTGGTAGACTTGTTTAATCCGTTATGGTAGACTTGTTTAATATGTTGTGGTATACTTGTTTAAAACGTTACAGTATACTTGTTTAATCCGTTATGTTAGACTTGTTTAAAACGTTCTGTTAGACTTGTTTAAAATGTTCTTAACATCTCGTCTTCTCCGGCGAGATATACTTCGACTCCGGCGTTCCAGCCTCACGGCGATTGATTCCGGCGACGAGTAGGTAAAGAACTTTTCTGTTTCTCATGAGTTTTTTCATCTTCTTCGGCGAGTTCCTTCCGAGGGCGACGAGATCCGGCGTCGTTTGGTCGTTCTTGAGGCGACGCGCAGAGGGGAGACGCGAGTTCCCGGTGAAAGGAGAGAAAACTCTCGTTTTTTGGTTGATATGCGGCTTCATGAGGTATGCACACCACTTGTTCGACGAAATTCCGCTAATAGTGGTAGATTTAGGGAGAATTGTTAAAAACGTTTAAAACGTTATGGTAGACTTGTTTAAAACGTTATGGTAGACTTGTTTAAAACGTTTTGGTATACTTGTTTAAAACGTTCTGGTAGACTTGTTTAAAACGTTCTAGTAGACTTGTTTAAAACGTTATAGTAGACTTGTTTAATATGTTCTGGTCGACTTGTTTAATCCGTTTTCTAGTAGACTTGTTTAATCCGTTATGGTAGATTTGTTTCATTTGTTCTATTTTCAATTGATAGTGTTAAATTGATGTTATCTCCGACATGTTCCTGGGCTTCACGACGGCGGCCGAGTCTACGACGAAATTTCCGTCTTCGATTCAACGTATTCTTCTAAGAGTATAATTAATGGGAGATTTGGATTTGGTAGATTTGTTTTTGAATTTGTACAAATGATAATTGAATTCTAAATGATGGTATATTTGTTTTTGAATTAGTGATTGTAAGACAGTCCACGATGATTTTTAAAGGTACTTGACGAAATCAGTAACTTTATTTAGTTTAATATTTGCTTAGTATGGATAACCAAAATTAGTGAGATTTAAAACAAAAACACATGAACCACATATAATTATAACATACAAATTCTATGTGGTGTTTATTATCATAATACTTGAAAGTCAAACATACTAATTTCATACATAACATTAGCAATACCAATAGTTTGAAGAGTTTGAAAGAAACGTAAACAATACATCACAAAAACACACGAAGTCTAGCAAAACGTAAACAAGTCTTCATGTAACTTAACCAAAAAACACAATAAGTGTAGCAAAACCAAACACATAATCATGAAGTATACATCATCAAAGACATAAACATAACCAAAGTTGATCACTTCTTAATGTCTAGTTACACGTTATTCCATATTATATATAGGGAAAATTCCATAAAAATACCCCAACTTTATTCCGATAAGCTTTTTAATACCCAAACTATTTTTGTTGCCCATTTTAAATCTCCAACTGTGAACCGTGTGTTCATTTTACAACATCTTGTTCACAGATGTATACCGAACTATACACGGTTTGAAACAGTGTTTATATTTAATGATAAAATATTTATAAATAGATAAAATATTACATTAAATTTCCAAAAAATAAAAAAAAATCCCCAAAAAATTTAAAAAATCCAAAAAAATCTTAAGTTAAGAAACAATAATTTTAAATTTTACATAAAATATATTATTTTTAAGTTTTGAATTTTTGAATAAAATTTTTCTAAAAACTCAAAAATACAAACAAATTCTCAGAAATTTCTAAAAACTCAAAAAATAAAAACAAATCCATGAATAACACAACACGGTTAAAATAAAATTAAAAATCCACGAAAACAAATTTCTTAAGTGTTTTACCTACGCTATAAAGAATTGTTTTAGAATATTATTTAAACATGTCTTTTGTCTTATTTTAATTATCTTTAGGGTTTTGATACAATTATTTTGGTGTTATGTGATATATTTTTTTTAACCGTGATGTGTTATTCATGGATTTTTGAAATTTTATAAAATTTTGAGAATTGTTTGGATTTTTGTATTTTTTGAGTTTTTAGAAATTTTTAGTTCAAAAATGCATATGCTAAAATATAATATTTAAAATTTAAAATTATTTTTTCTTAACTTTAGACTTTTTGGAATTTTTTTGATTTTTTCGGAATTTGTTTTCAATTTTTTGGAGATGTTTTTGATTTTTTAAAAAATTAATGTAATTGTTTTATTTATTTATTAATATTTTAATAAGTCTACCGTCAAATAAAAATGATAAATGTCAGATAAATCTACCAAATTCAGATAAATCTACCAAATTCAGATAAATCTACCAAATTTTGATAAATCTACCAACTTATGATAAGTCTACCAATTTCGTGTATCCCGAAAGTTTATATAAATCTACCGTTTTTTAATAAATCTACCGTCATTAAAAATAAATCTACCGTTTTAAGAATAAGTCTACCACGATAATATATGTCTACCGTCATTACAATAAATCTACCGTCACCAAAAAACGAACCATCCAATGATAAGTCTGCCGTCATTACAAATAAGTCTACCGCGGATGAGATAAATCTACTATCAATGGAAATAAATCTACCAATTTGGTCAAATGTCTACCAAAAAAGTCAACCGATCTCCCATTAAATATACCAATCTTTAACAAATCTACCGTCATTAAAAATAAATCTACCAAAAAAAAATAAGTCTACCTCCCGAAAACATATATACCATGTCGTAAAAATAAGTCTGCTGAAATAAGTCTACCGACCCAAAACAAATCTACCGACCCAAAATAAGTCTACCAGCTGGAAAATAAGTCTACCAGCTGGAAAATAAGTCTACCGGCCGAAAAATAAGTCTACCAGAAAAAATAAGTCTACCGTCAAAGAACGGTAGACTTGTTTATCTGTGCGCGCTGATGTGGATTAAAAATAGTAATGGCAATATCGTAATTACGTTTTTGTTAACAAATGCCAAATGACAAAATCGGTATTTTATATATTTTTAGGTTATTCTAGTAATTTAGAAAGATTTGCATTGTTATAGTAATTAAGACATTTTTAAAGTTAGTTTAGTAATCCTTCCTTCAATTTATATGGTTCTTATGTTTTATGGTAGTGATCAAAGATTAAGTTAATGGAAAAAGAAGGGTTAAAAAAAGGGTGATTTGCAACAATATTACATTTGGGTGAGCTATTTAGGTGACTAACATGTGAAAGCAGTCAATTTGGTTTCTAACAATAGTCAACTGCCTAGAATGAGGGGAAATCTCGGAAATAAACTTGCTTCCTTATTCTGGACACTGCTTTTTTGCAGGCTCCGACAGCGACATGTCGGTTGTAAAAGGTGCAGATGGTAGTGTCTGCGTTGGTCAATAGCAGAGGGAACTTTTACAATGTGTCATTTTCCTTCATTTTTCGTTTTGTGTGTACGATGACTAGGTTATTTTAGAAATTTGTGTAAGCAACTAGGTTATTTTCTTCAACCTCATAAATAGCCGCTTACATTGTTGTCCACCACCGCCGCTCAGCAAATTCCTCACGAATTTAGGGTTAGTCTATTTCTGGGTAAATCTATGTCTATTTCTGGGTAAATTTATGTCTATTTTGAAATTGTAGTTAGTATGTTGACTTCTCTGAAACTTTGGTTGCAGATGGTTGGACGACAAATTGTTTTGCTTGTGAAAGGGAAATGGTTTGAAGAATCAAGTGGTGTTTGGACATTCCTCACAGAGAAAACAGGAAACAGCCGAGGTGCTTTCCTAAGTTCAAGGATGAAATATATGGAGGTTGTCAATCTGGTGAAGTGATATGCTCAATTTAATACCCTAAGATACTAAAGCAGTTGTTGTAGTAAGTGTAGGGGTCGAACCACAGAAGACTCACAGAGATCACACAATAGATTATGAAGTGTCGAATTACGCTAAGCCAAACAGTTGTAATTAAAAGCAGTGCAGAAATTAAAGGAGTTGTAAATCAATTGAGAAATATAGGCTCAGGGTTTTTCTCAGGAAATCAATGAATGCAGATAAACTAACTAACAGGATTCAGATTTAGCGCAGTTCTTGAACTCAAATCACTAAAATATAGCTAACCAACTCTCGTTGCGAAAACTATCTAAATCTAAATCCTAGGAATTCCAAATCTCTTTGCGAATCCTAAATTCTAAATCAGCTTTAATATCAGGTTTGATATGTTCACAAATCAATTAAACCAAATCTCTTTGCGAATAATCAATTTGCTCACCTAGGTTCTATCAGGTAATTAATCGCACTCTCGTGCCTAATCAATTATCCTAAGATCTAAGTTCCAG
>PKML01050991.1:525284-538897 GCA_002933935.1 Eutrema yunnanense
GATCTGCAAACCGTTAGCCCTAGTTGTGCCGAATATTTAATTGATTTGGGACTACCACACTGGACAAGAGCCTATTGCATTGGTGAACGATACAACCTAATGACAACAAACGTTGCTGAGTCTTTGAATAAAGTATTAAAGGAATGTAGGGAGTTCCCACTAATCTCCATGCTTGAGGCCATTCGGATGAGTCTTATCGGTTGGTTTGTAAGGAGGAGAGCTGCATGCTCCTCTGAGACACATCCTCTTACCCCGAAAGTGCGAGAGGTGATGGACGACAGCTTCTATGGAAGCACCGAGATGAAGGTAATTGACTGAATACATAATATAGTCTAAGACGATATTTATATATTAGTAGGCGACTACGTGAATTTCTTGTTGTAGTCATATTTGAGGTTGTTAACTATTTGTAAAATGTAGGTGGTTTTCGTTAACAAAGATGGGTTTGAAGTTTATAACCGAAAGGGGGACAGGTTCGAAGTCAACCTAGGATCTAAAACATGCAGCTGCAGGGAGTTTCAAATGCTGCTTATACCATGTTCTCACGCTTTGGCTGCTGCTTCGAAAACCAACATTCCAATCCAAAAACTTGTGGGGGAGGTGTACACAACAGGTTTTAGGAGATCCCTTTACGAAGGACTTTTCCACCCAGTACCAACTCCTGTAACTTCTGGTGAGGTGGAACTGCTTCCTCCGATAATGCGTCGTCCACCTGGACGTCCAAAGAAACTAAGAATCCCATCGCGTGGAGAATTCAAGGTAAATATGTAGTTTGCAAATCCATGATACTTAATGACAGACTAGAGTAGTTGCTATCTACTGTGAATTTGTAGTTGGCTACACCATTATTAGAAAGCGGGGAAGGTTAATTGTAGATGGCTATTAGAAGATACTTCATGATAAACTAAAGTAGTTGTCTATTTACTGTAAATATATAGTCATATACTTTAAGATAGACATAGTAATCTCTCGTTTTTATGACTCAGCGACGTTCGAGGAAAGCGGCCCGACTTTGCACAAGGTGCCTTGGTCGGGGTCACAACAAAGCCTCTTGCAAGCTCCCTGTGTGTGAAAGATAAACACGAATAGAAGGGACTTTTTGTTATTGCCATGGGAGAGTAGAAGATGATGCACTTCAAAATAGCTCTTGGTGTTTCCTATATCATTGGGGAATATAAATGTGATATTTTGAGGGATTTTTTTGGC
Organism: Eutrema yunnanense; assembly: GCA_002933935.1. Taxonomy (NCBI): domain Eukaryota; kingdom Viridiplantae; phylum Streptophyta; class Magnoliopsida; order Brassicales; family Brassicaceae; genus Eutrema; species Eutrema yunnanense. Next base: position 526,491 of record PKML01050991.1, read on the forward strand.
TACAATGCATCGTTAATTATGGAAATTGTTTCATGTTTTTGCTTTTGGATTTTGAATTGGTTGTATTTCACTCAAACTCCCTTCAATTGTAATATGGCATTCGGATACTTTTGTTCTTTGTAGCCCACATAAGGTTGTCTATGTACATAAAATACCTACATATTAATTGTGAATTATATATCACAAAACTCCATAACTGATTCACAATTTAAGAGTAGTTGACTACCTTAAAAAAATAGAAACAAATACAAAAAGACAAAGATAGACAAAAACTTTCTAAAACATATGTAATTTAAACATAAAAAGTAGATAAATTTCTTAGTTCCTAATAATATGTGGCTACATAGATATAGTTAACATCTGACATACATAAGGGGTTAGGCCTCAACGACCTCAACATACATTAGAGGTTCGACCTCAACGATTTTATGACTTAGGGGGTTCTATATCAGCTAGAAGATCGACTGCGTACTTTAGCGATGCATCACGAACCTCATTTCCAGTAATATCAATGTCAAATGGCACGTTTCCAGCGTGTAACTGAATTAGCATGAGTGTCATAACACCGCTGTGAACTGCAAGAATACTAGTAGTACGTTAGAAGTCCTGATAAATGAATAAACAAGGTTCCGTAGGTGACTATTAAGTAGATGACTATTAAAGTGATTCACAAATTTACCTGAGGATTCTGACTGAGGAACAGGATTCTGTATTAAGATTTGGAACGCCAGAAGTGTATCATCTTTCATCTCTGAATTGTACGCCACTGACCTGATGAAGTGTGGTAGAGATTGAGCAAGAGGTGCTATGGCAGTCTTAAGCTTCAGCTCCTTAAGTGACTTAATGGAGTTCAGAACAGTTATCTCATGAGTCTCGAAATTGATGCACAGACCAACCCAATGCTTTCGATCAATTAAGTACGGGCAGTAGATACAAGCAATCTCTGTGTACCATGCCCGCCTGGATTTGACATAAGTAGGGGATCCGATGGGAATCCCAACTTTCTTCTTCGAAGGTTTTAGATACAGTGAGTGGAGCTTTACGATTTCATTGATAAAACCGAACTCGGCGAAATCATATTTTTTGGGATCTTCTTTGTTTCTCGACAATTGATTACGGAAACAGTTAATTACAGCGTCAATGGCCTAGCAAAAAAACGCGAAGTAGACGGTTATTTTGGAAAAAGGTAGACAAAAGCATTGATTATTAAAAGTAGACGACTATGTATGAGTGGCCTTAATATTACCAGGGGGGAAATTGAATATGTAAGGGAGATGATTTCTTTAAATGTTTTCACTGATAGGTGAAGCCCGTTCCAGATTTGAAATTGACTAACAAGGATAGAACAGAAATGTTAATAAATATAGCAAAGGGTAGCGTTACGAAAACAAAAAATGTCTTACTCACATGGGTTCTTCAAGCCTCGCATTGAGAACTTCTAATTGTTGAATGTCTGGTCTTGGGAACATCTTTGAGAGCTCATCTGGTTTTTCAATCTTTCTTTGCCGTTTCGCCGGGAGTACATAGTCTATCATAGAATTTGGAGCAGCCCTTGGCCGGACACTTTTACGTAATAGTGGATGGGTATCTGGCAATATGTTCTCTTCTTTTTCCTGGTTTGAGGTCAATTTATTCTCTTCTTGTGTTAGGCCAAGAGAAAAATCGGGAGCAGCGACATCAATTGGAGAAAGTAGTTCCTGTTTACAGATATAGAAAACGATTATTTAATACATGACTATATATTTATGGTATTTATATAAAAAGTAGTCGATTAACCTCTTCCCTGGGCTTGTCAGACAATGGGTCCTCCATGTCCTGGTTATAATCATGAATATAAAAAGCAGTACACTATGTATAAAATGTAGTTAAATGAAAAGTAGTCTACTTTTATTTACATATGCTTGTAACCTAAAGTACATGACTATATATTTATGGAAGTTATATAAAAAGTAGCCGACTAACCTCTTTCTCGTTAGTATCCCCGGGCTTGTCAGACAATGGGTGTGTATTGTCGTCCATGTCCTGGTTATAATCATGAATAGGTGACTATTACAAAGTAGACGTATATTTGATTGTTAAAAATATGACGGTTATATGTATGAATCAAAAATAATTTCGGGTTTAAAGACAAGTACCTCGTCAGTAGTAGGCCGAATATCAGAAATCACAGAAGATATCGTGTTATTAGCGATTGTCGCTTCATCGAGTACATCATCACCATCCTTGTCATGCTGATGGTCATTACCATCTTGTAAATCAAGTCCAACCTCCATAGACTTCCCATCCTCTCTAGCATTTAGAACCGTATCATTGTTTCCATCCTCATCGCAAACATCATTAACAACTTTGTTCTTGTTTGAAGCATCAGATTCATTTGCGCGCCGCTTCCCGTTTGAATCCTTGTCTTCGTTAGATTCTTCTCCATCGGAGGTATCATTGTCTGAAAGTTGCTCAGCATTTGGAAGCGATGTCTCTTGACTTATATTAAGCTTGCTAACAACTTCTGCAAACTGAGCTATTGCTGATGCAACTTCGGTCCGTAGAAGGGCAAAATCAGCTTTCAAAGTAGAGACCTCTTTTAGGACAAGGGCATTGGCAGCAACCACCTTATGAAAAAAGGCTGACGCAGCAGAATCTACTAAGACCTCGGCATTCACATCAGAATTCTGCACTTTTTGGACCGTTGATGTTTGGGTCGTTGTTGTTTGTGCCTTTGTTGGTTTAATATTGTCACATGCCCTTACCCCGCCAGTCCATGAATCGTTTGTGAATATATCGCAACGATTTATTGCATCCATTAAGTTGTCAACCTGGTGGTCTTCTTCTTCATCCGAGAAGAGAATCTCTGTATCGTCAAACACATTGTTCGTGTCTTCAAGTATTGGCTTCACAAAAACCTGTTACAAAGTGGAGGAAATAGTTGTCTATTAAAAACATATGAATTAGATGAATTTTATAAGATGTGTCTATAGTCGACTATTACTGAAATGAATTATTATGGTGTCTATGTGTCACTGGAAATAGATGTCTATTATTTACGGTATACAAATATAGAAATAGATGATTATTAATGAAATGCTTTATTTGTAGAGTTTTGTGAAATGGTAGTAGTAATTGTAGTTATGGTTCCCTTGTAATTAACCATTTGTATAAAAAGAAAATAGTTGTAATAAAATTTATAGTTGGATACCTTGTGCTCTGTGTCAAGAAACTTCACGTAAGGCATGGAGATGTTGATTGGCTTCTGAGCACCAGGCCGTAGTAGGGGAACTTCATCTTCTTCGTCTTCATCATCCGCCAAACTGGGTTTTAGAGACTTTCCCTTCACATCCTTAGACAATATGATGGGAGCGCAATTTAATACAACCATCTGTAATGCGTGTGTGAAGCCTTGGAACGCACAAGTTGTTTGGCAAAGGTTTGACAAGGTGGCACACTTTTTTTTAATACTTTCCATGGTCTGGTCAAACGACTTGCGACCCCAAGGGTAAATAAGAAATGCGTCCAAATCCTGAACCATCCAGATGTGTTCCCCATTGATTTTAGTATTCTTAGAAGTAGGACAGAGAACTCCATCGACAAGCAAAAGACAAGCTAGCCTGAATCTTGTGTCTTTGTCTTTGTACGGCCTGCCTAAAAGTGTGTTCAATATCCATTGCGGAGTTGCGTTCTTCTCTTTACCAAACAATTGTTACGTGTACTTTTTAATTTTATCTTCATCAACTGGCGCAGAATCCGGTAATTTGGAGCAATGAAGACCCGTAACAATAGCGAACTCTCTGATTGAGAAGCGAATTGGCTGACCCGCAAATAGACACCATATCTCCTTCTTTTTTTTCGTAACGAGCTGCCTAGACAACATGAAGTGAAGGAATCTGACGGAAGATGCGATCTTGTTAGCAGCTTCAATCAGTTGGCCGAATTGGGACTCCCTAAGCGTGTCCATGTGGTCATCTTCTAGTGCAAAGGTAATGGCGTCAAGATAATTAAGCTGAAAGTAGGTGTTGACTTTCTTGTTTACAGGCTCATTGCGAAATTGGAAGAGCCTCTCCGGCAACAAGCTCATTGTGTAGTAACTGGTAACATAAAACACAAGGGGATTATTAATAAGGGTAGGTAACTATCTTTGCTAACAATCCATGAAATAGGGAATAATTAACTAATGGGTAGATAACTATTTAGCGTTGCCTATGTAATTTCTACTAGGTAACTATCTTTGCATACGCGAAAGAAAATAAGTTTAAGAAATAGTTAACTAGTTTTTTCTGCGAAAATATGATACACATTAACCTAGGGTTTAGGCAAGCAAAATGATTGAAATCGCTACACATTAACCAAGGGTTTATGCAAGCAAAAATGTTGAAACGGCGGCGGTACTAATTGTATAACTAGGGTTTTATGAACTTACCCTACAACACCAGCGGCGGAAGTACGGGGGTTGTCCTCGGTAGGCGATATCCGATGACGAATTTGAAATCGGGTGAAGCGGCTTTCAATATAATAGACGATTAAGCGAAGCAGAAGAGGAAGAGAAAAGAGAAGATTAAGAAAATCAGAAGAGGAAATGGAAAGAGAAAGAACAAAAGTAAAGGGAACCGTAGAAGAGAAAAAGAAAACGTTGTTTTGTTTTGTTTTAATTTCGAAAAAGTTTGAAGCAGTTATCGAGGCAGTTGTCAGACTAAAATAAAATGTGCAACGTTATTGATCTAAAGAAGTGATACTGTGAATATATAACGTTATTGATCTAAAGAAGTGATACTCAAATAAAATGTGCAACGTTATTGATCTAAAGTAGGTGAATATATAAGGGAATAGCTGTCTATTGGATTGTAAACCTTTAACAACTAAAATGATAGACGAACTATAATTAGTATATTAGTAGGTGACTATATAAGGGAATAGTTGTCTATTGTATTGTAGAACTTTAACAAATAAAATGATAGACGAACTATAAATAAAAAGGTAGACAAAACATCAAAAGACAAACTACTATTTGAAATACAAATAGTCTACTACAAATAAGAAGTAACGCATTTTAAATAGACTACTGTAATTTGGGGAATACGATAAGGGTTTATACATGAAACATTCAATTATATTGAAAGGTGAATTCAATCCCTCAACAATTGGTACTGAGTATAAAGATAACACTCCTCACAGCATAGCATCGAATGCTTCAAACCGCATTTAGGGAATTCATCTAGAACGTTGGGCAGGTCAAGTGGCCTATCACATCGCATGTTGGTGATGGTATCCATGACCTCCTCGCCCATATCGATCATGTAATTCAGGTGGGATCTCCAGCAAACTACACGGTATAACAGTTGGAGGGCTCTTGGATATTGACCATATGCGATGGCCAATATTGCAAACATATAGGTCGCATGATCAATACCCGCTTTAGAAGCCATGTTGAAATACCTAACAGCATCCTCAAGGTAAACGGCAACTAGCATTCTGCTCAGTCCACACAGGTACAATGCCTTTGGATTACCTGATTTGATTGCTAGATCAAAGAAGGTAGGGTAGCGATAAATTAAGGTGGTGTCTTCAACAAAGTTAGATAAGTTGAGCTCCCTAATGACAGATGGGTCCTTCAATGTTTCATTTAGCAGCTTACACGAACATCCTAAGCAACAAGCGTCTTTTGCAGATTGTCTTCCCACCCTTACTAGCAAATCAACGAGTACATCTTGTATTTGATGAAACACATTAGTTTGATAGGGTGTGGCATATCGTGGATTAGACTCCATGTTTCTACAGAATTAGATAGTCAATTAGTCTCGATGTGGGTAAAATTCACAATGAGTATAATGTGAAAATATTAAACTACTAGACAACAACTGCATGTAGTAGTTCACTATGTGTAGGCAACTATTATAGAAAACTATGACATAAAAATAATCAACTACTAGACACCACCTATTTTAGAGAAACACAATATTAAGCCGATGACAAAAGGAAAAACGAGTATTTTTGGGTCGAAAATGGAGTCTGAAATTCAGATCCAAATTCTTTGTCTGAATTCCAGATCTAATCAAAACAGAGTCAGATCTAGTGTATCCAATACAAATCGGAGATACATCGACATCTATTTTAAATGTTCCACCTATTTTTCTGAACTAAAAAACCACCAAAACAAACACTTACCGGAATAAGAGTTTTCTTGAACTCGAAATCGGTTTGCTTTCAGAGAAGAGAAAGAACGAAAAATCCAGATCTAATCAAAACAGAGTCAGATCTAGTGTATCCAATACAAATCAGAGCTACATCAACATCTATTTTAAATGTTCCGCCTATTTTTCTGTACTAAAAAACCACCAAAACAAACACTTACCGGAATAAGAGTTCTCTTGAACTCGAAATCGGTTTGCTTTCAGAGAAGAGAGAGAACGAAGCTTCGAGACGGCTAATCAGGAGCGTCAGGGAGAATTGTTGCTTTGGAGAGCGAAGGTAAGAGAGAGAATACAATGGCGAGAGAAACAAATGCAGGAATCGTTTTTCTCTTTGAATATGAAGAAAGAGAAAAAGATGAGTGAATGGAAGAAAGAGAAAATGTCAGAATAGATGAAAAAAAGGATGCTATAGATGAGTTGAGTTTTTATGGTCTAAAATGGCTGAGGGGTTATAGTGTATTTACACTACACTTACTTTTGAATAAAAAAATCTAGTTTTATTTACTTAATTTGGGCCCAAAATTATGTTATCCCACCTAGTTTCCCTTGAAAAAAAAACTCAAGAGAGAGGCAGAGCATGACGTATCCAACGTGGCTTTCGTTATGTTCAGAGAAATTCAGGTTTGGTCCGGAGGAATTTCAGATCGGTTTGATTACATGTTCGGTTTATTCTCAATAGACAGTAATATGTCTCCAACTTTCAACGATATAGTTTGATCCGGAGAAATAAAAAAACCACAAGATTCTCACTTTGGTTACATGACACAACTGTGGACTACCTTGTCTGATTATCAAATAGCTAAAATTGTACCATTGTGATGGATGTGAATAGAGTTGTCAAGTGGGCTTGTCCGCATCCCAATGGACATGTCCAAACCAATATTTTCTTCTTGCGGTTAAAAATAGTTGAATCCAAAGATAACCGCGTCCAAATGGGCTTGTTCGCGGTCTATAGAAAATCATATAGTCCAAATGATATATGATTCTTAAAGGAGTGTTTGTTTTTGCATTTGTTGCTCAATAACTGGTTTCACAATAAACAGCACACTTGGCAAATGTTTTGAGACCTTTAGCATCAAAGTTTGTCTGAATCATCATTGTGTTTGTTTTTGATTGAATGAATGACGTTTTCATTTCTAGATTGGTGGATGAGATTAGTTCTAGAGCTCAAGCTTAATTCACTTTGTCAAACAAAAGAGCTCAAAAATAAAATCAAGGATTAGACAATCCATAGTTCCATGGCAACATTTTAAATGGAAGTTGATATACTCATCGGACCTTTATATTCTCATTTTTTCATGCATGTCTAAGCAGAAATAGAGATTATAAACAAGCATAAGCAAATAAAAATAAGCATCAAAACAATATGAACACTGTAATCCATAGCCTGCACACAGATTTCCTGTAAATGTATTTTTTGTGCAGCATAAAACATTATAAACTTCAAGATTACATGAATTAAAATCAAACTCGATTATATGCTATTCAAATATCCTCAAAAACAAACAATTTCACAATAGTTGTATATTCAAAAACAAACAATTTCACAAATATCCTCAAAAGCAAAGTAGCATGGTGAAAAGTAGTATGCATCCACCAGTCCATGCACTGCTCTGACCCGGATGCCAGATGGGTCGAGACCAGTCTCACTGTCCAAAGACAAGTGCTCCAGCCAGTACTGTTGGGCCCAAATTCCACGCTCAAGGCCCATAACGAATAAACAAGCTAAACAAAGAAGGCTCAGCCCACAGAGAGACCTCATGGGAATTTTTACGAGCTGAAGTAAGCGAGGTCGCGAGGTAGAACAAATCAACAAGCTGAAAGAACCAAACACGAGGAGAAGAAGCGAGCTCGCAGGAAAATAGAAGCATGCACTCGGCCAATTCAAAACATGGTCAAACAAAATCACTCCGCATTAAAGACAGAAGATTGTGAATTCAATCATATAGTTAATATGTAGGCAGTTACGTTTGGGGGCTGGTATAAGTTGGAAACATCAGCCTTATTGTAAATGACCGAATTCTTGGCTAATACAACCTGAAAACCAATGATTGAGGTTGTGAGATTCTGCTCTCACAAGCACCATGGCCTATAAATCAAATCACAACATTTAATTCAGCAACTATAACCACTTATGTATCAAATCAGAATTTATAAAAAAAAAATGCCCAGAAAAGAATCATATTAATTGTTATAGAAAATTTTCTAGACTCACCAACGATTTTGCAACATAAATTTACAACGTTTTACCAACGAAATAAATTTACAACTATTGAACAACAATATTATAACTATTGTACGACGACATGTTTCGATGTAAACTATTAGGTGAATCTATAAGAAAACGTGTTTTACCAAACTTTTACATTCGACGTGATTTCGTCGTTAATTAGTATCGATTTTCGGTGGTTGTAAACTCGAAGCAAATTACCATCGAAGTTACAACGAAAGTCTCAAAAATGTTATTCTTCGTAATTTCAATGTAATGTAGCATCGACTTTACGACAATTTCAAAATTTGTCGTAACATCTATGCAAACGCGTGCCTAATTTACGACGATTTTATGATCATCAATATTTACGACGGCTTTACGTTGAAACTTTTTTCGTCGTTAATTTGATGCTAATTCGACGGTACGTTACATCAAATTTATTCTATCGTAAATTTTCGTTGCAATGATGATATTTTCTTGTAGTGTATATAATGCTAAAAATTACACAACACCTTATTAAATAAATCTAACACTACAAAAAGTAGTAGTAAGTAGTAACAATGGATTCTTAACAGGGTCTAATAAATTCCATCACTGATTCTTTCACTGTGAATGATTTAATATAAGTTGTTCGTTCAAGAATTTAAATATTTTATAATCAATTTAAAAATATATATTTTAAGTATATACAGTATATGAATAATGAAACATATGAACTATCAGATATGTACTGAATTTGATCATCAACCTATAAACTAAAAGATATCACTTCATTGACTTCAAGATATTTGATAAATTGTGTCGACAAATAAAGAAGAAGACATCTAATGAATTGTACAAAATTTTCATGAAAATCGTTCAATATTCTGTCACTCACTAGCATATTCTTTCCCCAAACGACCAACCACTGAAATCAGTAGTACAGTAGTATTTCAGGAAACTAATTACGTTTGTATTTATTAGAATATTATTAACTGATTAGAGAGTAGTGAATAAATAAAGGTTGTATGTAAGCTATGTCAGATATCAGAGAGTAGTGAATAAATGTGATTTTTAAGTATTCATGGCAACAAACTCTGTGATTGCTGATTAGCATGGCAATAGAAAACTAAAGTAAAACAATGTGAACGTTTGCATGTAAAAATGAAGACAAGTATCATAAAAGTAAATGTTGATCCAAGTGATCACTAATGATGTTTAGAGGATGATTAGGAAGTTGGGGGGCGAGATTTCCGTTAAATAGAACGAGTTAACTTAGGCTTTGAGCATGTCAGTTCGGAGTAAAAGAAGGTCGGGTATTATGATGAACAGGTCGGGGACCTTGTTCCTTGTATTAATGATAGAAAAGAGACGAACGGTTTAGATTTACGAACTAGTTCCGACGGGAATCCAATTCGGTGTATTAAACGCCGTGGCTCTGTTACAAATGAGAGAGATCGGGTCTACGTTATAGAGAGAGAGAGTAAAAAAAATATGCCCTTCCTACGTAATTGCGCACTAAGGGGGTATATATAGTGGGGGTTGACTTCCTGCTCCCCGGGATTTGGGGACTACGTGGCGCATCTAGCCTCTTTTGCGGGTAAGGTGCCTCAAGAGGCGTGTTTCAACCCCTTTGGTAGGTAGGTCATGATGAGCTCGGTGTCGTACCTCTACGGAGATAGCATACTGTTCGGTCAACTGCTTTCCACGTGTCGCTTCCCCTTTAGATCTTTGTGCAGAGTTGGTGAGATGTCGAGTTTAGCGACATCCCCCTACGGGGTAGCGTACTGTTCAGCCAACTACCTTCCACGCGTCCTTTTCTCCTTTGTCCCCTCTGACTGGGGTTGATGAGATGTCAGTCAGAGCCCGGGGCGCGCTCCTGCGAGCTCGGTAGGGTATGTCAGTCAGAGCCCAGGGCGCGCTCCTTTGAGTCCGGACTGCCAGCTCGGCGATACGATCGAGAAGGGCCTTTTCTGAGATGGGCCTAGCTAATTGGGGGTGCTAAGCCCACCTCCAACAATAGGCTCCCCCCCAGTTCGGTGCCATCACTACAAGAAAACTGTCTATTTCCAACGAAAATTTACGACCGTTTTAAATCGATGTAACTTTACATCGACATTACGACTACTTTACGACGAAATATGTGTTCGTCGTAAATATGTGTCGTCATAATATCGATGTAAATTTACGACTAGTTTACGACAACTTTACGACGAAATATGTGTTCGTCGTAAATATGTGTCGTCATAATATCGATGTAAATTTACGACTAGTTTACGACAACAACATAAATCGTCGTAAATTTACATCGATATTACGACGAATATGTCTTCTGCATATTACGTCGATATTACGACGATTTGACGTCGCATGTTCCCAGTTAGGTAGACCACGTTTTTTTATAGGTCCACCTACTTAATTTACATCGAATTTACATCGTAAAATTCGTTGTAAATCCGTTGGAAAATCGTTGGTAATTCTGAAAAAATTTCTATAAATACAGCCTAACTTCAAACGAAAGAATCAAAAAAAAAAACAAACCGAAAAAAAAAAAAATATATATATATATATAAATGTCTATATACAAACTACGAAAATGGATGTATACGCAAAAGGATTCAGAGGGAGATTTGACGGAAGAATTCAAAGAAGGGCTTGAAATATTCATGTATCAGGCCGGAAATATGCAAACAACCCTGGAAAGTGGTAAGATGTTCTGTCCTTGTCGTAAATGCAAGAATACGAGATATATGTTTATTGAGACGGTGTGGAAGCATTTACTAAATAGAGGGTTTATGCCGCAATATTATGTTTGGTATCAACATGGAGAGGGTTTTGAAAGAACTCAAGCAACGGATAGTAGTAGTAGTAATTATCAAGGTCAAGTAGAATCAAATTATCAAGGTAGTTATGATCATGGTCAACATCAATTTGATCAGGGTGCAGATCATGATAGGATGCATGCCATGGTTAATGATGCATTTCATGAAACAAATGCTGATAATAGTACTGTTGAGGAACCCAACGTAGATGCGAAGCGATTTTATGATATGCTAGACGCTGCAAACCAGCCACTCTACGATGAATGTAGAGAAGGTCAGTCTAAATTGTCGTTAGCTGCTAGGATGATGACAATTAAAACTGATCATAACTTAGCTGAGGTTTGCATCGATGATTGGGATGATCTTATTAAAGAGTATTTGCCAGAGGATAATTTGGCTGCCGAAACATACTATGAGATACAGAAGTTGGTGTATAGTCTTGGGTTGCCTTCTGAGATGATAGATGTATGTGTTGACAATTGTATGCTTTTTTGGAAAGATGATGATAAGCTGCAGGAATGTCGATTTTGCCAAAAACCGAGATTTAGGCCCCAAACAACTGGACGTACAAAGATACCATACCAACGGATGTGGTATCTTCCTATAACTGATAGGTTGAAATGATTGTATCAATCTGAAAGGACAGCTGCATCGATGAGGTGGCATGCAGAACATTCACAGAGAGAAGGAGAAGTGACTCACCCGTTAGATGCAAAAGCTTGGAAACACTTTAACACGATACACCCTGATTTTGCTAACTCTAAGCGAAATGTGTATCTTGGTCTTTGCACTGATGGATTTAGTCCATTCGGTATGTCTGGTAGGCAATATTCGTTGTGGCCAGTTATCGTAACTCCTTATAATCTTCCCCCAGATATGTGCATGCAAAGGGAATTTCTTTTCCTGAATATTTTAGTCCCTGGTCCCAATCATCCGAAGCGGTCCCTTGATGTGTTTTTGCAGCCTCTCATTCATGAGTTGAAACAGTTGTGGTATACAGGAGTGCGGAAATATGATTGTTCGAGGAAAAAAAATTTTACGATGCGTGTGGTGCTTATGTGGACAATAAGCGACTTCCCTGCATGCGGAATGCTATCAGGTTGGACGACGCATGGGAGGTTATCTTGTCCTTATTGCCTTGATCGGACAGATGCGTTTCAACTGAAACATGGTCGAAAAACATGCTGGTTTGATTGTCACCGCCGGTTTTTACCAATC
>PKML01050991.1:542015-567313 GCA_002933935.1 Eutrema yunnanense
TTTGGTTTTTTTTTATCTTATATCTTGTTTTACGTAAGTTCTAATCATAGTATAAACAAGTTTATGTTTTTACAAAATCATTTACATTATTTAAGTCATGCATTTTACGAATATACTTATATATAAGAACGAATGCTATACATTATTATGTAAGATATGGAAATCGACGACGATATAGATTCAATCGTCGTTATTGAATCTATTGTTAAATATTAGAAGTATTAGATGCACAAATATACTTCGTTCTTACGTCCAGGATATGTGTATTGTGATTTAGGGTCTAGGGTATAGAATTATTTTATTACAACGAATTTACGACGGATTCGTTGTAATTTGAAATATTTAATTTACCGCGTGGGGGAAATTTCGATTGGTTAAATTTTCGGTTCCAGTATTACGACGATTTTACGACGGCATCAAAATCTATATATACGCGACCAGATTTTTCCTCCCTCACAATCTCAAAACTCACTCTCTCTCTCTAAAACTCTCTGCCTTCTCTCTTAAAAAAGGTAACATTTTTTGCATTTGTATTTTTAAATTATATTATTGTTTGTAAGGATTTTGAATTGTTAGGTAAGATTGTAATATTTATTAGTTAGGATTGTAATTATTAGTTAGGATTGTAATATTTATTAGTTAGGATTGTAATTATTAGTGTGAAATGGAATTATATTATACTAGAATTGAGTTAATTATTTTTAAATATTTTTCAGATATGGCGCCACGTAATTCACACTATCGGCAGTTTCTCCAGATGGGACCGGGTGATAATACGCAACTCCCGTCATCTTCTGCGACACAGCCCGCTGTTCCGGATTCTTTTTCCGGACCAGCGCCGCCTCCAGAAGCAGATGCTCGACCGCCGTTGTTGTATGCGGGATTGACGGTCGAAGATATTTTGCAGTCACAGGGGCATGATTCTTTAGACCGGTTAGATCCGCGACGGCTCCCGAATACTTTTTGGTACGTAACTACAATTTTTTTTTTTAATAACATTATGAATTTGTTTTTTTTTACTAATAATTTTTGTTTTTTTTCTCAGGTTTACGGAAGATAACAAAGTTGGACGAAGTGTGGCTGACACCATTAAAGCCTATTTCATGGAGCCTCACCGCAATTGGTCTTCGGTTCCGGAAGACGTTGTCGAAACATGGTTTAAATGTTTCGCGGTAATTTTTTTTTTTAAAATTCATTATTATTTTCAAAAATTCTTTATCTTTAATATATCGTTTCTAAGTTTGGTTTTTGCTTTTATAGCAAAAATGGCATTGGGACGTTGCGATCAACGAGACGGTGAAGGCGGAATTCAAAAAGAAGGGAAAATTGCGGCTCAACAATACCGTCTCCGATTGGAAGAGGAAGTGGGAGGTTAAAGGCGATCTTGGGAAGCCGCCATACATGTCTTCCGCTGTTTGGAACGGCTTGACGGCATACTGGAGAGATCCGCATGCGCAGCAAGTGGCCGTTAAGTGTTCGGCTTCTCGAAACACTATGGGTCCAGACGGTCTTCCAGCGCTTATGCCTCATACGTCGGGTCAAACATCTTTTGCGGGAAGACGCCTTCAAATGGTAAAAAAAATTTCGGTTATAATTTTATTTATGTTATTTTAATTTGTTATTAATTTATATTATCTATCAACGGTTTGATTTCTTTTTGAATGTCTTTTTTGTTAGGCAAATGGAGGCGAACTTCCTCCAATGACCCGAGTTTTTGCGGAAACTAACAAGAAGAAAGACGGATCTTTTGTTGATCCTCGAGCAGAGGCGATCTACAATGACGCGCATACAAGGATCGACGAGCGTCAAACTCAGCTTTCTCAGCAGCTATCACCTGGCGGTAGTTCGGTCCAATCCACTACGACTTTGACGGTTGCCCAGATGGACGACATATACGCAGAGGTAATTTAACGTTTTTTTTTTTACAAAAGTTAACGTTTCATTATACAATTTATTAAATTTTACGTTTTTTTTTAAAGGTTGCCCCGAAGAAAAAGGGCAGAGTTTTAGGGATGGAATCGATCGTACATAGTGCCGCCGCGTCATCCCGTCGTCAGCTTTTCGACGATCCGGTTATTTTGCGGACAGAGTTAAACACCGCCAACTCCGAGATCAACACTTTGCGGCCGAAGCAGGTGGTATACGATGAGAAGATCCAAGGATACGATAAAACAATCCAAGGATACAACACTCTCTTCGATATTATTGCCCTGACTAACCCGACTTTGGAGGCTGCACTGAGGCAGCAGGAAGGATCGACATCAGGCCAGCCGAGTGATCTGCTCGCGCAAGAACGAGCGAATATGGAGCAGAATGGATCGGACGACGAGCTTTTTGATAATTTACGTTTTCCAGCTAGGCAATAGTTTGTATTAAGAATTTTATTTTGTATTTTAAATTTTATTTTATATTTTGAATTTATTTATAAATATTTAATTTATAAATATAATTATATTAATTATTTTTTTTTAATTTTATTTAATTTAATTTATATTTTGAATTTATTTTATAAAATTATATTTAATTTACGACGAATTTACATCGAATATTTTACATCGATTTTACATCGTTCAATAATTTACATCGATTTTACATCAATAGTTTTACATCGATTTTACATCGTTCAAAACTTTACGACGAATTTACATCGCAGATTTTACATCGATTTACCAACGTATTTACAACTACCTTTTACGACGAATTATCAAAACAGAAATTGTATAATTCGATGTAATGTTTCATCCTATTACGACTAATTTACGACGAATTATCGGAAAAAAAATTGTATAATTCGATGTAAAATCGATGTAATGTTTCATCGTGATATCGATGTAAAATCGATGTAACGTATTCGTCGTAAAATCGATGGAATATTTACATCGATTTTACGACGAATAAATTACATCGATTTTACGACGATTTTTAGTCCTCCTTAATATTACGACCAATTTACGACGATTTCCAATTAACGACGATCATATTACGACGAAACGTTAATCGTCGCTAATCCGTCGTAAAACATGTTTTACGACCAATTTACGACGATAATCTTAGTTGTAAAAGGGCAGTTTTCTTGTAGTGCATGAGGCGTGGCGAATGTATCAAAGTTGATCTTGCGCTAGCTCGGCGCATCCCAGATCGGGGCTTCGAGATTGAGTAGTTGAGCGTGGGATGTTATCGTTTAGATTCGAACCCTTGCTCATACGTGTTGGCTTCTCCGAAGATCCGGAGAAGGTCAGAGTTTCATAGTAACAGTCATGCTTTACACACACTTCTACTACTAGCTTACCAGTCACATCGAATATTCCTCTGACCACGGATCAACCCAAATAAATATTGAAATTTCATAGTAACAAAAACATAACTTTAAGAAAAAGAAAGAAATAAAATAATAAAAAAAAAAATCAGTTACAAAAAAAAAACACACACACACAAAATAAAACAACACAACTTGAAGAAGTGAATTAGGCGGTGCGACAAAGAACAAACCCATACGCTTCTTTTTTTTTTTTTGTTAAAGGACTTACTTGAATTAATGAATAGAAAAAAGTTAAAAAGAAACAAAAGCGAAACAAGAAAAAAAGCAACAAACCGAATAAAGAAAACTACAAAGGAAAAAAAAAACACACAGATAATTGAAAAACATAATCAAACCGAACCCTAGAAAGTGATTTTGAAGAACCACGGACATAAACTTCCACACAGGTCCGTCTCTAATTTTTTTTAAGCTTTAAACCAAAAAAAAATTTTGGGCTTTTAAATGGTATATAAAAAAAAATCTTTTTTTTGGCCATTTTCTCAAATATATTTGTTCTTAATTTTTGGGATTTTTGGGCCTTTTTATCAAATATATCTACATTTTCTAAAATTTTGGACTTTTTCCTTAATCAATTAAAAAAAAAATTGGACCTAGGGCGTAGGCCCCTCTCGCCACCCGCTAGAGCCGGGCCAGCTTCCACAACAAAAAACTCCTCTAAGATTGGCTCCGCTGTCCTATAACAGTCACTTCTCCGGATCATGAAAAACGCTGTTCAACTTCCTTATGAGTCTCTAAAACACCGATAGCTCTGCAATCTTATAGCATTCACCTCTCCAGATCATGAAAACGCCGATTTGCATCCTTACAAATTTTTTTTATATAATATAAACGAAAAATAAGCCTAACCAATTCTCGAATGGACCTAGAAAGGAAACCCAAACCGAATGAGACAAAGTAACTAAACCCTCAACTGGAAAAAAAAGAGAACCGGCCTAAACCGGGACCGCGAAACCGCTGAGGAGGAACTCCATCGTTCACGAATCGCCGCCGCAAGAAAACGACACCAGCATAGGAAAACCGCCGACACCAACTGAGCCGAAACATGACCTCCGCCACAAGCTTCTCAGCGGAACATGACCCATACGCTTCTCTCCTCTGTTTCTTCTTCATCTTCTTAGTTTTTCAATAGTTATTAATTCTTGAAGTTCTCTTGAAGCTACAAGAATTTTCTGTGTGTTCCACATATCAACATAGATAAAAAGAGAAGCTTTTAAGACCAATTTAGTTATTTCCTGTTGATCTAGATGATCACTAATGTTGTTTAGAGGATGATTATGGAGTAGGAAAGCGAGATTTCCGTTAAATAGAGCGAGTTAACCTAGACTTTGAGCAGGCCGAGTATTATGACGAACAGGTCGGGGACCGTATTCCTTATATTAATGATGGAAAAGAGGCGAACGATTTAGATTTACGAACTATTTCCGACGGGAATCCAGTTCGGCGTTCTAAATGTCGTTGCCTTGTTACAAATGAGAGAGGTCGGGCCTATATCGTAGAGAATGAGAGATAAAAAGATCAAGCTCCCCTTCTTAGTGCATAATAAGGGGTATATATAGCGGGGATTGACTTCCTGCTCCCCGGGATTACTGGACCACGTGGCTCCTCCAGCCTCTTTTGCGGGTAAGGCGTCGTGGGAGACGAGCCCCGATTTTAGGCTGAAGAGTCATGATGAGCTCGGGCCATTCCTCTACGCAGATAGCATACTGTTCGGTCAAATGCTTTCCACGTGTCATCTCCTCTTTGGATCTTCGTGCAGAGTTGGTGAGATGTCGAATTCAACGCCATCCTCCTACGGTGTGGCGCACTATTCGGTCAACCGCCTTCCACGCGTCCTTCTCTCCTTCCCCCCCCCCATCTGACTGGGGTTAATGAGAAGTCAGTCCGAGCCCGGGGCACGCTCCTATGAGCTCGGCGGGGTTTGACTTCGGTAGCCCGGGCTGCTAGCTCGGGGATGTGATCGAGAAGGGCCTTTTTGCTGAGATGGGCCTAGCTAATCGGGGGTGCTAAGCCCACCTCCAACAATAGCCCCCCCAGTTCCGTGCCATGAGACGTAGCGAATGTATCGAAGTTGATCCTGCGCTAGCTTGGCGCATCTCAGGTCGGTCCTTTGAGACTGAGTACATGAGAGCGGGGTGTTATAGCTTAGATTCGAGCCCTTGCTCATACGTGTCGGTTTTTCCGAAAATCCAGAGATTGTTGGCGTGTGACTATCACGCAGGGGGACCGAAGCGACGTTCTACTTTCTGCGTGTACTGCTCACGCGCGGGCGTATGAAAGACGCTTTGCGTCTATCGAGGCGTTTCCTGCTTTTGGCGCGGGGAAAACGAAGAGGCATCATCATTAGGGTTTTGGGGAACATGCTCCTTCGACACGTGTCCATACGTCTCTTCGCTGTCTTCCTCCTTCGATTCGATTCTTCTGCGGAAACTCACTAAGATAACTCTTTTCTTCTTTCTCTCTCTGATTTTGTCGCTAATTTCTTTTAAGCTCTTCTCTCTCGATTCAGTGTTTCTTCTTCTTCTCTGTGAAATGGCGCCGATACTTGACGGAATCAGGGTTGAGTCCAGCGATGAGTCGGCGTCCCGCAACAATCTCGGCGATTCTCCGGGGGGGGGGGAGATCTTCTCCTAATAGTTCCGAGCACGTTTCTTCTCCGCATCGAGGCGAGGAGAGCGGGGAACAGCCTGTTCCTTTGACTTCGGGGGCCGCTCCGCTACTTCATGGGACTCATCACAGGAGAAAGGCGGTGATAAGGTCCTCTTCTGGTGGTCGCGGCGCTGACCAGGATGGGAGAGGAGCCGGGCGTGCCACCGATCGAGGTGGACGTCGAGGCGGTCTGGGTGGAGGAGCGCAGGCGACCAAGGCGAAGAAGTCTCCCTTAGTTATTTATGAACAGGGCGGGTCGCCGACCTGGAGCACGCCGGAGTCAGTTACCCTGTTGAGGGAGCTATGCGATTTCCCTGCTGCCGCCGAACTTCGACTCCCCAGGCCGGACGAGCGTCCGTGGAATCCTCCGGCGGGCTTCGTCTGTTTTTACGAGGGGTTTTTTCTGAAGTGTGGGCAGCGCCTTCTTCTTCCCGAGCTGCTCGTCCAATACTGCCGGGCGCTGGGTTTGGCCTTCTCGCATATTTGCCCATCCACGATTCAGGGGATGATCGTGCTGCTGACCCTGGGGTGGGAGTGTGATGTGGCGGTGACGGTTCCCATGTTTGAGGCTCTCACCCAGCAGAAGGCGAATCCCAGGATCCCGGGGACCTACTACGCTGGTTTTAAGCCTGCGGCGAATATTATCGAGGTTAGCAGTTCGGGGGGTAAGGCTAGCAAGCTGTCCAAAGTCGAGGATTGGTCACGCAGCTACTTCTACATCCGGGCTACCGAAGCGTTTGTAGATCGAACTACTTCCTTCTCTTAGGTTTATTTTAAATAACGCTGTTTGTTTTGCTTTCAGGTCCTCACTCTTCTAAGTTCAAGTTGCCGGACTTCGAGGGTGTCATTGCTGTGTTCAGGACGGTGGGTGAATGGGATTGGAAGTTGTTCACTTCGGGAAGGGTAGCTGAAGCGATGGCCGGAGGTCGGTCGGTTTTTTTTTTTTTTTTTTTTTTACCGAGCTGCTGGTTTGATGGATGCAGGTCGTTCGAGGTTTGCTGTTCCGCTGTACGCGGATGGTTTTGTTGCTCCCCCGCCCCGCCCCCCGTTCTGGAGGTCCCTGCTCGGCGAGAGCGTTCTCAGCGGACCAGGGAAGAGGAAGACCGGGCTTCCCCTTCCAAGAAAAAGGGGGTTAAGTCTGAGGGCAAGAGAGTTGCCAAGAAGAGGAAGAGGACCGATGAGGCGGGGTCGTCGGCTCCAGGTCGGGAGGAATTCCGGTCTGTTGAAACTGGGGTCGAGCTTCCCCGCGGTGCTGTTGAGGGGTCCAGAGTCTTGGAGACCGAGGTATCGACCGGTGGGACGGTTGGGGCGTCCCGGGATTTGGTGGTTGAAGGGGCTGAGGTCCGGGCGACAGAAGAGCCCGAGGTGGTTGTGGTCGGGGAGGAGGCCCAGGATCCCGAAGGTGGGGGTGAGCGGCAGACAATTGAAACGACCGTCGTGCCTTCGGATGAAGAACGGGCGGAGGTTTCCGAGGCGGGGAATGAGGACGTGTCCCGCGGTGCTGATGGCGATGATGTGTTAGATGATTCTGACGCAGAGCCTAATGACCACAACTTCTACTTCTGTCATGAGGATGGAAGCGCTCCGTTCACTACGGAAAAAGATGGGTGCGCCGAGCTGGCGCAGGCGATCGCATTCGGGCAAAAGTCTGCGCGCCATCTACCTTCGGATATGGCGGAAGGTAGCACCTTTCGAAACGCGGCGCGGGTTGCTGCTCGGGTGAGTTTTTTTTTTTTTACTTACGCCAAGCTGTGTTAGCGCAGACGATGGGCCATATTGCCCTTCTCGGGGAGCGGTACGAGAAGCTGGTGGTTGAGCAGGAGGGGTCAATCTCCTACGAAAAACAACGCCGGGAGGCCAGACAGAAGGCCATGGCCGCTCGTGTCCGCGGGCTGAAGAAGGAGATTCAAGACGAGAAGGCCTAGTCAGCAGCTCTGGAGTTGGCTGCGACGCAGGCGCGAGAGCGGGCACAGGAAGCGGATCGGTTGGTAGAGGAGCTGCAAGCGGAGAAGGCCAGATCCGCCGCTCTGGAAGAGGGGTTAGGGCTTATGTAGGGGGAGCGGGAAACGCTTCGCTCCCGGGTCAAAGGGCTGGAGGGTGCGATCGAGCGGGCGAAGGTGGTCGTGGCTAAGGAGAGCGACCGGGTGACTGCGAGGTGGGATAGGAGGAACCAGAGTTGGTCTGCGAAGATGGAGAAGATCCGCGCCCATCTTACTGGTCGTGACCGGGCTACGGAGCCTCACCTGCTGTATAGCCAGGTGGTTGGAACGAGGGCATGCCTCAAGTGGATGTAGACTGAGGACTGGATACCGGTACAAGAACTGGATGAGGATGAAGCGATTTATGGTTCTTAGCTGGACGAAATTGACTTTCTGGATTTAACCCCGGAAAACCTGGATGTCCCTCTCGACCGAACCTCTGGTGTTCAGCTCGAGCGGCTTATGCCTATTGAGGCCCTTTCAGCCTCGAATCCTCTCCGAGGTCCTTCTGAGCCGCCCGTCGCGGACCCGGCCTTAGCTGTCCATACATCAGTTGCTGAAGACGGTGCTACTGCGCCAGCGGTTTCTACTGATCCGACAGCCGAGGATCTGATACCGGGTGCTACCGTGGCGGCTGCCCAAGCTGATCCGACAGCCCAAGATCCGGTCCCGGGTGCTACCGTGGCGGCTGCCCAAGCTGATCCCACCGCACTGCCCGTTGAGACCACAGTCGGGGCAGAGCAGGTTGAGCAGCCATTTTTGGGTGAGAATGGCACCAACATGAGGATGGTGGGCTCGGATGATATAGGTGGTACCCATGCTGGTGGGGGTGAAGAATTATCGGCCGAAGTGCCTTTGTAAAAATGTGTCTCTGTTTTCTCGCTCGTATTTTTTTTATTTTGTTTTTATGATTAGGCCGTTGTCCATTATGTAAAATGGCGTTTTAGGCCCCCTTTATCTGATAAATGAATTTGCGTTTGGAATTTCCTTATTTTTCTTGCAAATGCTTGGTAGAATAGGTCGCATACCGTATTCCTTTGTTAATATCGTGCGTGCAGGTCGTAGACCGTGCCCTTGTGTCTTTGTATTGGGTGCGAGGTATGGCTCGGCTTGAGATACTTAATGCTTGTGTATCCTTATATATTTTTTGTTATTGCGAGGTGCAGCTCGGCTTAAGGTACTTAAGGCTTGTGTACCTTCTTTTTTGGTGCGAGTAGCGAGCTCGGCTTAAGACACTTAATGCTTGTGTGTCTGGTAGCGGTGCGAGCTTGGAGCTCGGCTTCAGTACTTATGGCTTGTGTACTGTGTGAGTGCGAGTATTGGAGCTCGGCTTTAGCACTTATAGTTTGTGTGCTGGGGAGTGCAAGCACTGGGGCTCGGTCCCCTTTTCTTCTCTCTCGTTTTTGGAATAAGGTCGTGGACCTTATTCTTTGGGATAGGTCATGGACCGTATTCTCTCCTCTTTTTTTTGTGAATCTTGAAAAGATTTTATTAGATTTATAGCTGAGCCCTGGTTAGGGGTTGCCTACGTACCCTTTAGTAGAAGGGATCAAGCCAATCGTAGTTCGTTTTCTTACAAAGATAGAAAGCGGAGCGGAGCCCGGGGGTTTAGTAATAGAAGCGTTTTAGGTTTATCGAGTTCCATGAGCACGGGATTGCGTTGCCGTTCATCGTGACCAGCTCGTAGACGCCGGGCTTCACGATCTTGGAGATGAGGTAGGGGCCTTCCCAATTGGCGCCGAGCTTGCATGCGTTTAGCTCGGCGGTGTTTTCGAAGACCCTGCGTAGAACCAGATCGCCTTCGGCAAAAAATCGGCCTCGAACCTTCTTGTTGTAATACTTGGAGGCTAGCTGTTGGTAGTTCTGGATCCGGAGGAGGGACTGGTCACGTTGTTCCTCGAGAAAGTCCAGCTCGCTCAAATGTATGGCGTCGTTTAGGTCGGAGTGCTGGGTGAGCATAGCGCGGCGAGGGGTGGGGATTCCGACTTCAGAGGGAGCCATCGCCTCCATGCCGTGGGACAGGTTGAATGGTGTGCGGCTTGTCGCCGTCCTTGGCGTTGTACGGTGAGACCATAGGACGCCATCGAGCTCGTCAGCCCAAGATCCCTTCTTGTCGTTGAGTCGCTTTTCGAGGCCGTCAAGAATGGTCTTGTTGGTGGCTTCGGTTTGCCCGTTGCCTTGTGGATACCTTGGGGTGGACTTACTCAGCCTGACCCTCCATTTTGCGCAGAAGTCTTCGAATAGAACTGACGTGAACTGGGCATCGTTGTCTGTCACGATCTCGTAAGGCAGGCCGTGCCGACAGATGATGAACTTCCAGACAAATTTGCGGACGTCCTCCGCAGTGATTTTGGTGTAAGCTTCGGCTTCAACCCACTTGGTGAAGAAGTCGGTCATCACCAAGAGGAAGCGTTTTGACGAGATCGGGGTAGGAGTCCGACTATATCCATGGCCCATCGCATGAACGGGTAGGGTGCAACCGCGGTGGTCAGGAGCTCGGTGGGGCAGTGGATGAGTGGGCCGTGGCGTTGACACTTCTCGCACCGAGCTGCAAGTTTCTCGCAATCTTGAAGCATGGTCGGCCAGTAGTGGCCTTGGTTCCGGATTCGCAGAGCGAGAGCTCGGCCGTTAGAATGGTTTCCGCCGGTGCCTTCGTGCATTTCCTTCATCACGTCGATGGTCTCCTGGCCGTGGAGGCAACCGAGCAAGGTCCCTAAGGCGCTCCATCGAAAGAGATTGCCATCCAACATCGTGTATCGGGCACACTTCTTCCTTAGCCGGCGGGTGGCCCATCGATCTGGGGGTGGATGCCGTCTACGATGTATAGGAGGATGTCTAAACGCCAGTCCGGCAGCTCTGGGTCTGGCGGAGGAGGTGGCAGCTCTTCCGGAGGCGGTACGTCTTCGGCGGGGTCTCCGTTTTGGGGGTTGATTAGACAGACCCCCTTAGGTAGCTCAATGATAGGAAAGTTGATGCTTTCAACCGGGATTACCCGTCGTTGGGTTGGGTCCGAGGTGGAGGCCAGCGCCGCGAGGGCGTCTGCAGAAGTGTTGTCACCTCGGGGGATCTTCGTCAGGGTGAATTCGGAGAAATCTGCTGCCAAGCTTTGGACCACCTTGAGGTAAGCATCCATGCGATCACTCTTGGCCTCATATTCCCCGCTGAATTGGTTGGCGACGAGCTGGGAGTCACAGTAGGCCCGGATTTTCCTCACCCCGATCACCTTTGCCAGGCGCAGACCGGCAATCAGAGCTTCGTACTCAGCTTCATTGTTTGATGCTGGGAAGGCCAGACGGAAGGACTGTTCGAGGATCTCTTTGGTCGGGGACTCGAGGCATATGCCGATGCTGGAGCCGTGTTTGGAAGCTGACCCGTCGACATGCAGGCTCCACACCTCGGGGAGTTCGTCGATTGCTGGCTCGGGCGCCAGTTCAACTAGGAAATCGGCCAGGACTTGAGATTTGGCCACGGTCCGTCCTCGGTATTCGATCTCATATCCACACAGCTCGATTGCCCACTTCATTATTCTGCCAGATCGGTTTGGGCTGTGGAGGATAGTTCTGAGGGGATAGGTGCTTAGGACAGCGATCGTGTGGGATTGGAAATAAGGCCGGAGTTTTCTGGCTGCGACGATAACCGCCATGGCGAACTTCTCCAGAGTTGAGTATCTGCTCTCTGCGCCGTCCAGAGATTTGCTGACGTAAAAGATGGGCTTTTGGTCGCCCCGGTCCTCTCGTACTAGTACCCCGCTGACTGCCGACGTAGACACAGCGATGTTGAGATAGAGGGTCTCACCCTCTTCGGGTTTAGCCAGGACGGGAGGAGTGGATATGTGCTCCTTTAGCTGCTAGAGGGCTTCCTCACACTTGTCGTCCCACTCGAATTGTTTGTTAGCTATGAGCAGCTGGTAAAACGGTAAACATCTGTCGGTCGAGCGGGAGATGAACCGGTTAGGCACGGTAATTCTCCCGGTGAGTCGCTGTACCTGTCGCGTGCTCTCTGGGGATTTGAGGTCGGTGATGGCCTGGATCTGCTTGGAGTTAGCTTCGATCCCGCGCTGGGTGATTATATACCCGAGGAATTCGCCAGACGTGACGCCGAAAAAATACTGGCTGGGTTCAGCTTCATGTTGTATTCATTCAACGTTCGGAAGCAAGACCGGAGATGAGTGACATGGTCGCTTGCTACTAGGGACTTTACCAGCATGTCGTCTATGTATACTTCCATAGTGCGGCCGATCTGATCGGCGAACATCTTGTTGACGAGCCGCTGGTAGGTGGCTCTGGCATTCTTGAGCCCAAAGGGCATCACCTTATAACAGTAGGTCCCGCGGTCCGTGATGTACGTGGTTTTCTCCTGGTCATCCGGGTGGATGGGGATCTGGTTGTATCCTGAGAAGGCGTCCATGAAGGAGAGTAATTCGTTCCCGGTAGTTGCTTCCACGACTTGGTCGATTCGGGGAAGCGGGAAGCTGTCTTTTGGGCACGCCTTGTTGAGGTCGGTGAAGTCTACGCATACCCTCCATTTCCCGTTCCTTTTCTTGACTACTACCGGGTTGGCTAGCCAGTCCGGATATTTGACCTCGGTGATTGAGCCAGCCGCTGTCAGCCCTTCTACTACGTCATTGACGGCCTGTGCGCGCTCAGGGCCTAGCTTTCGCCGCTTCTGCTTGATTGGTCTGAAGGTCGGGTCCACGTTGAGCTCATGGCTGCATGTCGCCGGGTCGATGCCTGGCATATCGCCGGTTGACCAGGCGAAGGTGGAGACGTTCTGCCCCAAGAACTTGACCAGCTCTTCCTTGATGCTCTCTTCTAGGTAAGTTCCGATGCCGACGCAACGGGTGGGGTCACGCGGATCGATGTTGACCTGGGCGACGAGGTCCCGACCTGGGAGGTCCTGGTTATTTGGCTCACCGGACTGATGCGCGTTGATGGTTAAGCAGGCCGGCGTGGCGTGACGCAGCTTGTGCTCGATAGCGAAACAAGCGCGGGAGACCCTTTGGTTACTTCGAAGAGTATATGTCCCGGCCTAGTTGGGGAACTTGAGGCACTGGTGGTATGTCGAAGTGACCGCCTTCATTGAGTGCAGCCACGGGGTTCCGAGAATGATGTTGTAGATCGGGGTGCTATCGAAGACCACGAACTTGATAATTTTAGTGACCCGGCCTACGTAGACCGGTAATTCGATGGTGCCGATTCCGTTGATAGTGTCTCCGGCGAAGCCGGTTAGTGGGATAGAGTGCGGCTTGATTGCGGCTCCGTTTAGATTCATCCTAGCGAGGGTGTCTTTGAAGATGAGATCGACCGAGCTGCCCGTATCGACGAGGACCCGGTTGACGTCGCAGTCGGCCACGCGAACTTGTACGACAAGAGGGTCATCGTGGGGATGGTGGAACCCGGCCACGTCGGCCTCAGTGAAGCATATCCCCTTTTTACTTGTGTCATGCGCGTCGATCTCTGGGCCGGAATGCTATTTAGGGAGGCGTCGGTCTTCCTCTCGTGGTGCTTGATGGACCGTACCGAGTCGTTACATCAGAGGAGCCCTCCCATCATCATTCCTATCAAAGTCCACGCCGGGGGAGGCGACCTGCCCCTTTCCTGGTCTCGAGAAGGAGATCGACGGCGACGGTCGTCGTTCTGGGCATGGTTATCAGACCTAGCCCGGTTGTCCTCGCGGCCTCGGTTGTCCCGCTGTTGGCTTCGATCGCTGTCCCGGGCTCGCGGGCGTAACCGTTCGGGTACGTGGATTTCCCCCCTTTGGAATTGATTCAGCAGGACTTCTAGGAGTGCGCGGCACTGCGAGGTCGAATGCCCCTTTCTCTGGTGAAAGTCGCATAAGGCTGTTCTGTCGTACTGCTCATCTGTTCGGGGCTCTTTGTCTTTTGGCTCGTCGGGGCGTTGATCCTGTTGGTTGGGGTCGCGCACATATTTGTTCCAGGGCAATTTCGGCGCGGGGTTGGGGAGAGGAACGGGGTCATGCATATGGAGGACGGCCGGCGATTCGTTGACGAGGAATCCGGCAGCCTGCTTTTCTTTGATGCGTTGATACTCGTCGTCGTAATGCTGACGAGGTTCCTGATACCCGTCCTGGGATCGCTCCTTTGGAACCGGAGCCTTGTTCGAGGCACTGCTTCTTGACTCGGCTGCTTTCTCCTCCTCGAGCTCAACGTAGAGCCCGGCACGGTGTAAGGTGTCTTCTAGCGAGCGCGACCTGTTGAGCTTCATGACGTCCTTGAAGGCCGAATCAGTCCGCAGACCTTTCCTCAGAGCGGGGAGCGCTGACTCGTCTGTCACGTTGCTTTGTGAGGTCGTGGCTTTGAAGCGCTCGATGAAAGACCTGAGCGACTCCTTTGCTCCTTGGTTCAATGCCCAGAGGTCTGCGCTGGATGCAGACTGTCTGATGTAGATGGAGTAATGCTCGAGGAAGATGGTCGAGAGATCTCTGAAACTGTCGATGGAGTGTGTCTTTAGCCGAGAGAACCATGTGAGGGCTGGGCCGGTGAGGTTCTCCACAAAAAGCTGACAGTGGGCGGCCTCACGCTCGTCCGGGGAGAAGTGGGCGCGGCCCATTGCAATGGTGAACGCCGTTAGGTACTGTGCTGGGTCGATGTTGCCCGCATAAGGCTGGAGTTTGAGCTTTCCGAGGTGCTGGAGCGGGACGGAGGCGATCCGGCGTGTGAACGGCGTGTTTTGCGTTTCCATGAGGACGCGATCTATTTCTGGGGCCGCGCTGGTGGCTTGATGAATCTTGGAGGACATTGCACGTATCGTTTCCTTCATGGCCTCAAATTCGGCGTCCCTGACGCGTTCTGAGCTGGATCGTTGAAGGTGAGTTTCGTCGCCCAGGGAGCCGCCTGTCGTTGGGACGAATCGGCCGGCCGGACCTTCGGACTCTGATGGCGAGTCTCCGAATAAATTTCTCTGGAGGCGCGGGGTATCCCCCCGAGAGGCTGGTTCTCTGATGTGGACGCCGGGGGATCCGGTGTTGCATGACCGGTCGCGGGAGGCTGTTAGTGTGGCGAACCGTTGATCGGTGGCTCGCGTAAGCTCGTCTATTCTGGCCAGTAGGGTCTGCATTACGGCGGACAGAGTGGGCTGGTCTTCCGGCGGCCCGACCGGCGTTCGAGGTGTGTTTTGAGTGGCGGAGCCGTCAAGAGGAGTTGATCCCGGAGCCGGGGGCGGAGTTCCGAGGGACCGGTCTTGAGGATTTGGTCGGTCGGTCGTCACCTGAGCTGATGGTGAGACGACTGATGTTGCTTGAGTCGAGGGCGAGGCCGTTGTTTGGGCCGGAGTCTCCTGTTCCGATAGTACTCTTGGAGGCGGGATCGCCATTGCTGTTGTGGTTGATGTCGTGGTTGAACTGTTCCTTGCGTGTAGAAAAATCTCTAAAGCCCCCTCTCTGAAGCGCCAATTGTTGATCTAGATGATCACTAATGTTGTTTAGAGGATGATTAGGGAGTAGGGAGGCGAGATTTCTGTTAAATAGAACGAGTTAACCTAGACTTTGAGCAGGCCGGGTATTATGACGAACAGGTCGGGGACCGTATTCCTTATATTAATGATGGAAAAGAGGCGAACGATTTAGATTTACGAACTAGTTCCGACGGGAATCCAGTTCGGCGTTCTAAATGTCGTTGCCTTCTTTCAAATGAGAGAGGTCGGGCCTATATCGTAGAGAATGAGAGATAAAATGATCAAGCTCCCCTTCTTAGTGCATACTAAGGGGTATATATAGCGGGGGTTGACTTCCTGCTCCCCGGGATTCCTGGACCACGTGGCGCCTCCAACCTCTTTTGCGGGTAAGGCGTCATGGGAGACGTGCCCCGATTTTAGTCTGAAGAGTCATGATGAGCTCGGGCCATTCCTCTACGCAGATAGCATACTGTTCGGTCAACTGCTTTCCACGTGTCGTCTCCTCTTTGGATCTTCGTGCAGAGTTGGTGAGATGTCGAATTCAACGCCATCCTCCTACGGGGTGGCACACTGTTCGGTCAACCGCATTCCACGCGTCCTTCTCTCCTTCCCCCCCCCTCTGACTGGGGTTAGTGAGAAGTCAGTCTGAGCCCGGGGCACGCTCCTATGAGCTCGGCGAGGTTTGACTTCGGTAGCCCGGGCTGCTAGCTCGGGGATATGATCGAGAAGGGCCTTTTTGCTGAGATGGACCTAACTAATCGGGGGTGCTAAACCGACCTCCAACATTTCCTTCTTTGCACTTACCAATAAGATTTATCATTTAATGCCAACAAAATTTCTCTCAACTCCTTTTGAGTAAATCAATATTTTATTAATCGTTTTGAGTAAATCAATATTTTAGCTGATAAACTCATTGCTCGATGCGTCCAATTCTCCGGTTCAGAAAACGATGCTTCTCTTCTGTTCGGAACAATTCCTCTGATATCCCTAAACGTTTCAACACTAACCGCGACGAGGATACCGTTATCCCCTAAGCCAAACAAACATCCACCTCCGAAAAATCAAAACGGCGCCATTCCAGGAGATGGAGCTGCGTCGACTCGTGTTGCTGGGCTATTGGGTATCTGTGTACAGCTTTGTGGCTACTTCTCTTCCTCTACAACTCTGTTCCGGTCCCGGAGATGCTTTAGGCTCCGGAGTCTCCGGGGACTCGGTTGAGTAGAGAAGGTGTGAAGGTGCATCATCCGGTTGTTCTTGTCACGGGGATTTTCACAGGCGGCCTTGTGCCGAACGGCTTTTCAGAAAACGTCTTTGGGCCGGTAGCTTCACTGAGATCCTTAGAGCATGTGCATTGGGCCATTAAACAAATCAAAAAAAAAAAGACCAAGAGAGAGGGTTGAGCAAAAATAAAAAGTTGACACCCAAATCACACGTGATGATTTATGATTGGTCCAATTTTATTTTTTTTTAATAAATATTTTTTTGGTGATGCTCTTGGAAGGTAAACAAAAATATTTAAACCATTATGTTTTGCATCCATCGGTTCGGTTCGAGAAATTAAGGAACCGGATAGCTATTTGGTTCGGTTTGTCCGGTTAGGGGTTGTACAATCTCGGTTAAGCTATATTTCTGGTCGAAAAATTGCTTTGCCTATAAGAATCTGATTTGGCTATGGTTGGTGATGGTTCTTTATGGTTTTCTTATTATCCAAACTCTTCAGCTACCAATTTTGTAAGATTTTAAATGTTATGAAAATTTGTTTAATTCTAAATTTGTAAGGAAATTAATTATTAGAAATATTTTCGGAAATATTTGTAAATATAATTGGAAATGGAAACCGTAAAATTTATTTTCTTTATTGTAATTAGAGTATTATGTCCAATCTATTGCAATGACGACATGTATCATCTATACTGCTAAACCAGAGACATTTTTTTGTGTTCAAACAAAGATTCTTTCATATTAGGCTATTCTTTTTGTAGATAACTACTATTTCAGTTGCCAAACAAATCAATTTAGTACAATATTAATAAAATTATATTTTAATATATATTTAAAAACAATTCCGAAAATAAAAATTTTAATTTAGATTAGTTTGGATTTCCTTAAATATATGTTAGATTAATTATCAAAAATCACAAAACCAGTTGTTATTATATCTTTACAAAACTAATAAGCGGGATATTAATTTAGAAACATAATGACGAAGATGATATATTTATATAAACAATATGTTATTGTATATTTTTATCATAATCAATCAACCTACAATTTTAAATTATTTGAAATTAGTATATATTTATATTATACTGTAATATGAACGGACGAGTTAGAATTATGTTTTAATAATCACGGTCATATTTAATACTAGAAAAAATTAAATCTACAAAAAACTATATCTAAACACAAAATAAATTAAATCTACAAAAACAAACTATATCTAAACACAAAATAAATCTGTCATTTATTAGAAAAATTATAACTATAAAACAAATTATATCTAAATACAAAAAAAAACAAATTATATTACAAAATTTGATAAACAAAAAAAAATTGATAAAAAAATGATCCGTCCGGATCAACGATTATGTTCAGTTTGCGGTTATTTGCTGAGTTTTTACGGGGTTTATTGGATTTTATAGTATCGGGTTTTAGAGCTATAACCGGACTGGGTTGTTATATGGATCCCGGGTTTTAGAACTAAACCGGACCGGTTGGTCTGCCCAGGATCTGAAAACATTGCATTAAATCTATTTAATTTTTTTTTGCGCGGACGCACAGGTGAAAATCTAGTTGCATTTTAAAAATGATCAATTTTATAACATGAGTAACATACATTATTTTTGGCGTTCTTCAATTTCAAATATTTTTCTTAAATTTATTATTGAATAACATAATTGTTAAAAATCACCTAAATTGCATAGAATTGGAAGTGGGTAAGCGGAAACGGAAGCGTATGAAAGCGCGAAAGCAACTTAAAAAAAGAAGAAGCGGCTACGTGTTGGAAGCATGTACACACACATTAACATCATTCTATGTTAAAAAAAAAATTGTTATGAATACACACAAGTTCAATACATTAATGTTACACAATCAACTTAAAATAATTAAAAATTATATGATCCAAATTAAAAATATAAATCACCATCTTCATTCTCAATTTTTTCAATTCCATCAAATAAAACTGCCTCAAAAAATTTATTAAACTCAATTTTTTCAAAAATAATCTAATTCAACTAAAGTTAATCACTTCCAACATTTTCACATATGATTAAAACAATATTTCTAAACAAATGATCACATTGACCGCATTGGTCTAGAGAACGATAAACCATCAAATTAATATACTATGTAACAACACATTGTTGTATAGATTAGGCTGTGTTTGGACTAACGTAATTTTTTTGAATTGGAAGCGAGCAGATACGCGACCAATCGTTAAGTATACTAAAGAGTAAAATCGAGCTAATGTACGTAGCTAATGGGTATAAGAAAGTGGTGGTGGTTCCGCATTTGATGGGGGCTATCTATTTCCTTCACTTCCTCAAATGGGTTGAAACACCTCTTCCCAATGGAGGCGGTGGTGGTGGTCCAGGTTAGTGTGCCAAACACATCAAAGCCGTTGTCAACATTGGACCAACCTTTTTAGGTGTCCCTAAAGCCGTCAGTAATTTGCTCTCCGCTGAGAGCAAAGACATTGCTTACACGAAATTAGGTCCATTGAGGTTTCAAAGTTAGTTTCACTTGTTATGTTAGTTTCCATAAGGATTATAAAATCTTTAACCCAGTTTTGATAGATATATATTACATTTACATTTTACGCATTATGCTTAATATGTGAATTGGCTTTATGGATTTTCACTGGCAATGTTTGTGGTTTAGACTTGGACCGCATAATAGGGCCTTCGGGAATGACCAATGCTGCCTCTGAATCCTCATCCAATGCTGGCGTATCCATGATCAAATCAATTTTAATCCTTTGTTTCTTTTTCCAAACAGATTACCAGACGCACCCGAGATGGAGATGTACTCTCTTTACGGAGTAGGGATTCCTACCGAGATATCTTACATATACAAGCTCTCAACCTCTTTCCGTAAAAGCAAGAGTAACATTCCATTCCGAATAGATGGATCGGTGGATGGAGACAATGTGTGTCTTACAGGAGGATCTCAGTTTGTGGATGGAGACGAGAGTGTACCGGTGATAAGTGCGGGGTTTATGTGCGCAAAGGGATGGAGAGGAAAAACGCGGTTTAACCCATCGGGGATGGAAACATTTGTGCGGGAATACAAACACAAGCCCCCGGGAAGTCTGCTGGAAAATCAAGGAACGGAAAGTGGTGCTCATGTGGACATAATGGGTAATGTTGGACTCATTGAAGATGTTCTAAGGATCGATGTCGGAGCTTCAGGCCAGGAGATAGGTGGCGATAGGGTTTACTCTGATGTGATGAATATGTCGGAGAGGGTTAGCATGAGGTTGTGACATAATTAGGAATTCAACCATTTTTTTTCTTGCGAAAAAGCACCAAAATAAAGATCGTTATATGTTCTATACAAGATCGAAATTATTCCTCAAAAAGTATATTAAAAAAATTACTCAGCTTATCGTATCTTAACACATCACATTTTTCATGTTTTTGAGTTAAGTAATTGGTTTACCAATTTTACAAAGAGGATAACTCAAACTTGTAAATCAATCATAACTCAACAAAACACAAAGTCAAATTATCGATGACATTTTTGAGTTAAGTATGAGGTAGGTCCACAATCATGTTACCAATTAATCATCTCACACCCTTTGTTACGTTTTTGTTTTGTAGTTTCCTTGGTCGCCCCATTGATTTATTTTTTTATAGAAGAGTTTACTTTGGACGGTATGGTCCACATGACATGACATTTTTATAAACAAAAAACAAAAAATCAAATTCTTCGAAGCACGATGAGGTATTGCATTACGGGTTTGGCATTGGCAAGTTGAGGAAGCAACTCTAGTGTCTTTGTCTTGACAACTTCAAACGTTTTCTCCATTGTATCTTGACCAAATTGTGAAGTTACAATTCCCCCAACAGTGACTTTAAACGATACCGTCAGAAACTCGGCGTCTAATGGAATCTCTTCGTTTTCGTGGCTAATTATATCAAACATCTCTGTCGTGTAATGCCCATTCTCCTCGATGATTTGATTCAACTCACCCGCGTGTGCAACATAGATAGGCAAGTTGAAAGTTTCAAGCTTATCTTGATCAATTAGGCCCTTTTTTTAGAAGTAGTTATCAAATAAAAAATCAGATATATTAGTAACGATCTAATTACTCAGGAAGTAATATTATATAAAGTTGTTTTAAATTATTATTTTACCTGTATAGCCATGTCATGAAGAGATAACCCGATGCAATCTATCATCATTCCATTCAATGTTTCAGACATTTGAACACCATTTGGTAGACATGATCCAAGAAAAAATAGCAATCCACCAGGCACGAGTTCTTGAGCTCTTGCATTCAAGAAACTCCCCACGTCGATCTTATACTGATTAAGATATGCTTTCATGACTTCTTTTGAGAATCCGGTACAATGTATGTCCTTGTTCCACACAGGAGAATCTCGGTCTTCAATTTCTTTTGGAATCTTGGATATGAAATGGAGTGAGTAAGAAGAAAATCCCACATGGAAACTACTCGTAGGAAGAACACGTCGAAAGAAAGAACCCGGAACTCCAGTTGCGAAATATCTTCTATCAGGAGGAAGAGTCTTGAAAAGAGTGTTGAAATCGTTGTTTGGAGAATCGTTGAAGAAGACTTGGAACTCGATTTCCTCGAGATTACTTTCTTTTTGATATTTGTGTTCTACGGCATCTATTATGGTTTGTACCGCTCTGAAAGTGTTAGGTCCAGTGGAACAACCGAAATCTGCTATGCTAACAAGATTTGAAGTAAAATCAATATCGAGTTTTGTGAAAATAGCTTCGTTGATATTCTCTTTTGTTGCTTCAAGCAATCCTCCCTAATAACCAATAACGTTTTGCAACCAAGTGTAAAGGTGATGATGTTGATCATAAAAAGGGTTAAATTATATTTCTTTTTTTCTTAAGTCAATATTGAAATTCTGTATCTAATAATAGAGAGAGAAAAAAACCTGATATTTTGAATGTTGTCGATAACTGTCGGGACCTTCACCGCCGATCATCGTGAACGAAGTCGACATGAGTTTTGTGATGATTCTTGTTTCTTTGTGTGATTTTTCGTTTTTTTGTTCTTTCTGTGTGATGAATGATTATTTTAGGTCCAGACGTTCCACTTATATACGTATGAATTGGTCTTCAAAACTTCGGCATGTGCCTTCTTGAAAGAAATGAAAGTTTAGTAAAGTGTAATTAAAGCACCGAATGAGGTCACATGTGTTACTTCAGTCGCTTGTGTATATTTTTTTCTCGAACTTTTGTTTTAAGAGTTTACGAACAAAACATAAGCCGACCAAATTTGATCCTAATTGAATTAAAAATTCAATTCAAACAAGACGGATAAAAAAAACCCGACTCATTAACAACCCGACCCGGCCCAATCTTCTTCTTCTTCACCTCCAATCAAACAGGTGACGTACAAATCAAATATGTTCTTCTGTTAATATATTATCTCCGACTCTTCTCTGAAAATTTTTAATAAAAAATGAGAAATTGTCTTTTGTATAATTTCAAAAGTTTTACAGACAAATTAGAATGGAGAAAACTTAACTTGTAATTCGACCTTATACATATACATGTACAAGAGTTTATCTTTTGGATAATTTCAATATTATTATGGGTTTTAGGACCAAAAAAAAAATTTGGACCTTTATTTTTTTTTTTAAAGGTGTTATACTAAATAAAAAAAAACATTTTTGTGTAATGTTTTTGTAGAATTGTTTTATGAAAAATACATATAAAATAATTTTGTGGACCCTTTTCAATATATATTTTATTACTTTATTTTTGTTTTAATGAGAAAAATATATATATAAAAAATTGGGACCCTTAATTATTAGGACACAGGGTTAGGCCATGGTGCGGTCGCACCTCTTATCCCCTCTTTTAAGCCGGTACTGTTTATCTTAATAGATAAGCCTAATATAAAAAGAATAGTAAAATGAGTAAATATTAGGGTGAATTACATGAATATTATGTTTGAAGGACCTAATTAGGTGACTAACACCCAAAAACAGTTAATTAATAAAATAGTAGTAGTCAACTGTTTTGAGGGAGGGAAAATGTAAAAAAAAATCTTGCTCTCTTATTCTCAATATATGCTTTTTTCTAACATGATGTGACATCTCATATTACAAAAAGTTTCAGATACTACCTTATACATTTGATTAGTAACAACAAATCCTTTTAAAACTTTTTTTATTTCAATTTCTGTGATAGAAACATGATAAGCTCTTGTTTGTTCCAAATAGTTGTCTATTTTTTTTTTTTCCAATATCCTCTCACCAATCGAAGGGACAATGAAGAAGATGAAAGAGACAACGGCGGATGTGGAAGAGACAACGGCAGAGGCGGGAGAGACAACATATGATGAGGTGGAGGCGGAGGTGGAGGTGGCGGAGGAGGCATAAGTGGCGGAGGTGGTGGAGGCGGCTGCTGATATATTATGGTTTTTACCCTGTTTAGACCATGATATAAGTCCTTTTTATAGAGTCTTTTTAGTATTTTGGAGTCTTTTAGAGTCCTTTGCAGGTTATAGCACACTTGGAGGATTATTGGAAGTATTGGAGCTTTCTGGAGCACATTGGAGCAGAGCTAAAGATCGTGTTGCTGAGTACCTGTTTTGACGGCCAGTATCGATCGATACCCTCTGGTATCGATCGATACCCATCACAGCAAGACACGACCCGCGAGTTTTCCAAGAGTTAAAGAATTGCAACTTGGTCCAGAAGTCTCTAATAATTACAAGAAGACCCCAAGTTGTGTTTTAGGTTATAAATAGGAGTTTTCAGCCATCTGTTTAGGCTACGCTTATTTTATTCTGGATTTCTGAGAGAGCTTTTGAGGGAGACAAGTCTGATACTTTGTTCGTCTGAGAGAAGATTTCGAACCCTTGTTACTCTTTCTTATCTATTTATTTGAGTATTTATTCAGCCATGTTTATTGATTCAATTACCATGTCTGAGTATATCACCTGTTAGGTTTAGGGTTTTCTCATAGGGATTTTTTTGAATGCTAGGTTAATTTATTATTAGGATTCACTATCTGAATTAGTTCTTCACCTTATGTTGTTCCCAAAGCTAATTCTAGATTAATCACCTGGAACTTAGATCTTAGGATAATTGATTAGGCACGAGAGTGCGATTAATTACCTGATAGAACCTTAGGTGAGCAAATTGAGTATTCGCAAAGAGATTTGGTTTAATTGATTTGTGAACATATCAAACCTGTTATTAAAGCTGATTTAGATTTTAGGATTCGTAAAGAGATTTGGAATTCCTAGGCTTTAGATTTAGATAGCTTTCGCAACGAGAGTTGGTTAACTATATTTTAGTGATTTGAGTTCTAGAACAGTGCTTAATTTGAATCCTGTTAGTTAATTAGACTGCATTCATTGATTTCCTGAGAAATACCCTAAGCCTACATTCCTCCAACTGAATTTACAAACGCTTTTACTTACAATCCTGTTTTCAATTACATCTTCTGGTTTAGCTTGTTTCGGATCTATATAATCTATTGTGTGATCTCTTGAGTTCTTGTGTTCGATCCCTGATTTACTGCAGCAACTGCTTTAGTACTATTTAGGGTATTAAATTGAGCATATCAATTTTGGCGCCGTTGCCGGGGACTCAATTTCGCCATTAGATTTTAGCTAAGAAATTCGTCTAAATCGCCCGAGTATCGATCGATACCCTTGAGTATCGGTCGATACCCGTCGTCAATTTCAGTAACTTACGCTCTTTACTTCTGTTTTCAGGTGCATGCCTAATCGAGAAACCAGAAGCAAAAAGAGCAATCCGCTAGTTGATCTATCACTGGAACAGCTAGCACAAGTGGAACGCACAAACAGGAAAGCAAAGAAATCAGCTAAGATGAACAACAATCAGTTGGTTCGTGATGCAGCTGGTGCTTACAGAGACCAAGAGGGTCGATTGTGCAATGAGCAAGGGCAACGTCTGAATGGAGAGGGGATCGTCATAGACCCTGCTGCTGTTGTAGCTGAGAATGCCGCTGGGAACGCTGAGAATGCTGTGGCTAATCGTGGAAGAACGATTGGTGAGCACAACATGCCAGAGCAGTTTTTCGCCAATCGTTCAGCAATTCGTCCTCCTGCGTTCGAGAGGAATGACTTTGAACTGAAGCCTGCTTACTTCACTCTAGTGGGACATCACCTCTTTCATGGTCTTCCTCATGAACATCCAATGGACCATGTAGAGAGGTTCGAGGACTTGGTCACTAGCATCAAGAGCAATGGAGTGTCCTACGACTATCTCTTCTGCAAGCTCTTCCCATACTCTCTAGGTGGAGAAGCGACCTACTGGCTGAGACAGCTACCTCCTGGTTCGTTAACTACTTGGGAAGAAACTAAGAGGGCATTCCTGATTAATTTCTATGATGATGGACGATCTGAAGATCTGAGGAACAAAATCTCCACTTTTTCTCTAGGACCTGCTGAGGCGTTCAAGGCTGCTTGGACAAGATTCAGATCGTACCAGAGAGATTGTCCACATCATGGATACTCTGATGTGCAGCTGCTGGGTATCTTCTTCAGAGGAGTAGATTGGAGATATCAGATGGGTCTGGACGCTTCCAGCAATGGTAACTTCAACACCAAATATCCTTAGGATGCTATTGTGTTGATTGAGAACTTTGCCTCTAGTAGTAGCACAAAGAGCACAGATTTTGAGCGCAAGAGGCTGGCTAGTAATCAGGATGGGTCGCAGATCGCTGAAGTTAAGGCTCAGCTGGATTCGATGCATA
>PKML01051026.1:9340-19652 GCA_002933935.1 Eutrema yunnanense
CCAAAATCTCTCTTAAACTAAAGCAAAATAAAGCATAGCCTAAACAAGTGGCTGTAAAATCCTATTTATAACCTAAATCACGACTTGGGGTCTTCTTGTAATTATCAAAGTCTTCTGGGCACTTTTGCAATTCTTTAAGTCTTGGAAAAAGTCGCGGCCCATGAATTCTTGATGAGTGTCGATCGATACCAGGGGGTATCGATCGATGCTTGTGGCTCAGATCGAGCACTTAGTCATCAGACTTCAGTTTCGCTCCAGAATGCTCCAGAAAGCTCCAATAATTCCAATTAAGCTCCAAACGTGCTATAACCTGCAAAAGACTCTAAAATACTACAAAACACTAGAAAAAACTCTATAAAAGGACTTATATCATGGCTTAAACAGGGTAAAAACTATGATATATCAATCACACTAAAGGATATGTACAAAGAATTTGAGATACAAAACGGAGACATGAAATACAAAACCAAACAATGCGGAAAACAGAGCGAGAGTACATCCAAAAATCAGCTTAGCGAGAGTACATCCCAAACCAGTTTTGAAGAAGGTCATGGAGTCGATGGTCCGTTGCATAATTGAGGGAGGCGATCATGTTCCTTATGAGCTTGTCTATGAGTCGAGTCATATGATTGACCGAGTTGTAACCCTTTTGATGAATGCGTGAGTTGCGCTCTCTCCATATCGAGTAAATTGTAACTTAGAAAACTAACAGAATGAGGATTGTGTGGTTTCGATTGCCTTGAAAACTGGTAAGTTGCTGGAGTGTCGTAGTCTAATCAGGGTATTGTCGATGTCCAAGTAAATTCCTAGCCAGGTCGCACCAGATCGTGAAAAAATAGGGGCATGCAAAGAATAGATGATCACGAGTTTCATATGGTTCTCCGCACAACACACACGCCTGGGTCGCTCCCCATCCACGCATTCGATCTCCTGTGGTGAGTCTATTATGAATTGTGAGCCACACAATAAAACGACACCGAGGGATGCCATGAGAGAACCACACAACCTGTCTCCATGGAACCTGCACATGATGGGTTCGTATTTGGTTCCAAGTGTGGTGACTAGAGAAATGATCCTTGAAATCCTCAGGCTGGTGTCGCCATAGATAGAAGTCTGATCCGTTGTCAACGCTTGGTAGTGGCTGAGCTTGTAGTTGTGAGATCAACGGCCGGAGATGGAGAAGGCATGTGCGTCGCATTCTCCATCCATTCGGACACACAGCGTCGCTAACATAGACAAACTTATCATCGGATGGTTTGTTTTTTGGTGACGATAGATTAATATTGTCGTGGTAGATTTATTCTTAACACGGTAGATTTATTTTTTATGACGGTAGATTTAATATAGGTAAAAACTTTGGTTATTAGATTTGTAATGGTAGTAGATTTATCTTTAGACACGACATATTTATATTAAAGCGGTAGATTTACCTGTAATGATGGTAGATTTATTAAATCTCGTCACCTACAGGAATTTGGTAGATTTATATTGAGTTAGTAGATTTATCGTCGTTACGTTGTGGTAGATTTGTATTGACCGCATATTTAATGATTGTAATTGACGGTAGACTTTTTGTTTAGTGCACACTAACAAATGATGATTTTGCCCTCGAAACAACCTCATATTTGCAAAAAAAAATCATGCACTCATCGTGAAGATATAGGGTTACCACCGGCCTAAGTATGAGAAAACTTATTGTTCGGTGGTAGATTTATTTTGTTAGATGATTCTTTTTTTATGGGGTTAACATTTCATTTCATCTTAAATCACAAGTTTAACGTATCTGTCACTGGATATGCAATTGTTAAGTACTACAATGTCAATGACATATCAAAAATTGTACTAGTCTTTTATCTGCATCAATCCATACGTTAGAATATTTGGATATTTGTTAGCTGATCGCTCGATACTGGTGAGTAGTGCGAGGTAAATGGAGATAAGGATGTTTCCGGAATCACAATTAACTTTCAAGTCAAATAAACATAAGAAAAGTATGAAAAGGTAAGTCTGTGTCTGAGATGACATATGAGCTTTGTAATTTCTTTTTGGGTTTGTGCTTGTTTATTTTATTTCTTGGTATATAGAATGAATACATATTTTAATTTTTTCCATATTATTGGGTTGGTTCATGTGTTTTTGGTAAAAATTCCATTCATTTTGGTTATACATACTAGGCAAAAATGAAAATAAACAAATAAAGTTACTGATTTCATCAAGCACCTTTTGAATATCGTCATGGGCTGTCTTACAATCATCAATTCAAAAACAAATCTACCATCATTTAAAATTCAATGTACAAATTCAAAAACAAATATACCATCAATTCAAAAGCAAATCTACAATCATTTCAAAAACAAATCTACCAAATCCAAATCTACCATCAATTATACTCGTAGAAGAACACGCTGAAACGAAGCCGGAAATCTCGTCGAAGACTCGTCCGCCTTCGCAAAGCCAAGGAACATGTCGGAAATACCATTAGTTTAATATCATCAATTGAAAATAAACCAAATGAAACTAAATCTACCATCAATTGAAAATAACTGTTCCATCATGCGATATTCAAATGGATTACTCATCTGCCATTTCAGA
This sequence comes from Eutrema yunnanense, assembly GCA_002933935.1. Taxonomy (NCBI): domain Eukaryota; kingdom Viridiplantae; phylum Streptophyta; class Magnoliopsida; order Brassicales; family Brassicaceae; genus Eutrema; species Eutrema yunnanense. The sequence continues at coordinate 11,933 of PKML01051026.1, forward strand.
AACGTTACCAGAAATTTCAGATGCCGGAAAGACGATCGGAGACTGGTCCGAGGTCGCGACGCTCATATACTGTCGGAGATGAAACCTTAAATTTATCAAACCTTACAAGCAAATCTGTCACCATTCAAATACAACTACCAAGTCATAAAATTAAATCTACCACCAAATATCCCATCACTTTTACACCAATTCCTAATAAATCTAAAAAAATTGAACAACAACTCTGTCATCAAATCATAGATAACTCGACCATCATTTTATATTAAAAGGGATTATTCATCAGAAATTTCACAACCGTCACCTGAAATTTCAGATAACAGAAATATCGTTGGAGACTGGTCTGAGGTCGCGACCATCAATTATACTAGTAGAAGAACACGCTGAAATGAAGCCGGAAATCTCGTCGGAGACTCGTCCGCCGTCGCGAAGCCCATGAACCTATCGGAGAAGAAGAAGAATATTCACGACAAATCCCCAAAATTCAATAATAAATCTAGCATCATTTCAAAACTAATTATACCATCAATTCATAAAACAAATCTACACAAAAGTAAATTCCCATCATTTGAACAACAAATATGCTGCCATTTTGAAAAAAAAATCTACCATCGATGGAAAATTGAAAACTTACTTTTCTCACACGAGAAGTCACCGGAAATATCGCCGGAGACTCGTCTGCAGTCACGACGTCCAGATACCTGTCGGAGAAGAAGAAGAAATATATCTACCACCACTCAAATAAATCTATCAAACCATCAAAAATAAATCGACCATCTAATCATAAACAAACCGCCGCATCTTCCTTAAACTTCGCCGAAACTTCATCTTTTTCCCTACTAGAGACTCGACTAGCCTCCCATCGCTCGTCGAGAAAATTTCGGAGCCGCTCGTTGTTTAGCCGAGGAAATACAATAAACTTCGCCAGAGAAAGGCGAAAAGAAAAACTAAAGAAGGGAACAAATATTCTTTACCTAATCCACGCCAAAATCGATTTGGAAGACAACCGTTAAGTCGGAATCCGGATTTCGCAACCAAAATTGCCGAAGAGGAAGAAGAAGAAGAGAGCGTCAGTCGATGAGAGAGAATAAACAAATTAATATTATTTTTTTAGTTTTATGATTATTTTTTTTTTATAAAAAAAAATCAAAATGATATTTTCATTATTAAATTGAAAAAACCATACTTGAAGATCTTTTGACAACTTTTGAATGTTAGTTTAGTTAGCCAAACTTTCATAAGAGTTATTCTACTAATATTTATATTTTTGAAAATTAGTTTAGGTAATTTTTTGTAATTTAATTTCTATACATGAATGACAAGGATTATTACCAAAGTTTTTAACAAAAGAAAAAAAAAGAGGATTAAGACAGAAGTTGAGTCTCATTTTCTGAAAATAAAACAGAGAAGTCTTCACAGCAAGTGAAGAGATGTATGTACAAAGATCTGGAGAGACGAAGAAAGAATAACCAAAAAAAGAACCTGTTGATATTAGTTGATTGTTACAAGAAAATTAACGAAGAACTCGAAACTGTTGATCGATTTAGAGGTTTCACAATGGCAAAAGAGCAAGACTTTCTTTTTTTGAATTACCAGGAGGTTTTGGGCCGAAATCCGTAATCCTCCCAGACCCGGAACCACATCATGTAATATTAATTTCGTCACAACCGTCACTCGATCATGTAATCTCTAAGATTTACCTAAAGTATTTTTTCAATCGAGCTAATGACACTTGGTAAATGGCAAGACTTTGTTTCAGTCTAGAAGGTTCATCGTCACTTTCACTGTGACTCTCTCGCGAGTCGCGACCCATACAAAACTAGATTACGGAATAGTAAGTGGAGCATTCATATTGTTACTTTTCTTAGTGTTACTTTTCTCTTATTGTTACTTTTTTCAAGTGGAGACTACTTAGTGGAGCATTCATATGGAAAATAATAATCTTAATTTGTGGAAATATCTCATTTTGCTGGGCAATTAGTCTTCACAAGAGACTTTTTAAGTCAAGGTTTAATTTCCTCCATAAAATGTAAGAGGCAATCCAATGATCTAGAGAGTCACCAACATCACTCGTTTTACAGAAAAGAAAAAAAAATGATGCATTCTTGTAGTGAGAGGAAGATGATAATATGGAGCATGTGTTTAATCTTCTCCCTTTCTAACTCACTTGCTTCTCCTGCTAAGCACTTGTGTCGTCCAGACCAAAGGGATGCTCTTTGGAAGTTCAAGAACGAGTTCTATGTCCACGGGTTCTTTGCTGATGGGGTGGTTGTTGATAAGAAGACAGAGAGGTGGAGGAACAACACTGATTGTTGTTCTTGGGATGGTATCTCTTGTGATCCTAAGACAGGCAATGTCGTTGAGTTAGACCTCATGAGTAATTCTCTCAACGGCCCTTTGAGATCTAATAGTAGTCTCTTTAGGCTGCAACATCTTCAGAGCCTGGATCTTGGCTACAATAATCTTTCAGGTATTCTACCAGATTCCATCGGCGACCTCAAATATTTGAGGGGTTTGAGTCTTGGTCATTGCCATTTCTTTGGAAAGATTCCTTCTTCACTCGGAAACCTTTCTTACCTCACTCATCTTGATCTTTCGGTTAATGATTTCAACGGTGAGCTACCAGATTCAATGGATAATTTAAACCAGCTAACGGAGTTGCATCTTGGGTCGACCAAGCTCAGTGGAAACTTTCCTAATGTGCTACTCAATCTGAGCGAACTCACCTTGATCGACCTTGCTTCTAACCATTTCGAAGGTATGCTCCCATCTAACATGAGTAGCCTCTCCAAACTGGTGTCTTTTGTTATTAGTGGAAATTCATTTTCCGGATCTATTCCGTCGTCTCTCTTCATGATCCCTCCATTGTTTTACCTTGGCCTGGGAAGTAATGACTTCAGTGGTACTCTTGAGATTGGGAATATATCTTCACCATCTACACTTGGATTTTTATCCCTTGTAGAAAACAATTTCAATGGGCCAATCCCAGGATCTCTATCAAAACTAGTTGGGCTTTTCTATCTTGACCTCGCTTTATGGAACACAGAGAGGGGTATAGTCGATTTCAGCATCTTCTTGCATCTCAAGTCACTTACATTCCTTGACCTCTCTTTTATTAATACAAGAAGCATGGTTGACTTGAGTCTTTTCTCACATTTCATGTCACTTGGTTATCTGGATCTTTCTGGGATTAATTTGAAAATCAGCCCAACTCTCCATCTTCTCTCACCCATAGAAATATTGACTTTATCATCCTGCAATATTGTTGAGTTTCCCAAATTTCTAAAAACCATAACCGGTTTGTCTTATTTAGACATTTCTGCCAATCAAATCGAAGGCCAAGTACCAGAGTGGTTATGGAGGCTGCCATTGTTGCGGTATGTAAACATTTCTCAGAATTCTTTCAGTGGTTTCCAAGGACCTGCAGGTGTTATTCAAAGAAGTCAAAAAGTACTTCTTGATATAAGTTCTAACAGATTCCAAGATCCATTTCCTTTGTTACCAAACACTACAAAGTTCTTTTTAGGCTCCGATAATCGGTTTTCGGGGAAGATTCCTAGAACAATATGCAAATTGGTTTTTCTTGATACACTTGTTTTATCCAAAAACAACTTCAATGGTTCTATTCCTCGGTGTTTTGAGAATTTCAATACTAAGCTTTCGGTCTTGCATCTTCGAAATAACAACCTCTCTGGTATTTTTCCTGAGGAATCTATTAGTGATCACTTGAGATCACTTGATGTTGGTGGCAACCAGTTAACAGGAGAACTTCCCAAGTCTCTGATCAATTGTACTCGTCTCGAGTTTTTGAACGTGGAAGACAACAAAATCAAAGACAAATTTCCATTCTGGCTGAGACTGTTGCCCAATCTACAGATACTTGTTCTTCGTTCTAACGAGTTCCATGGGCCAATATCTTCTCCTGGAGATTCTTTGAGTTTCCCCAAGCTGCGAATCTTTGATATTTCGAAAAATCGCTTCATTGGAGTCTTTCCATCATATTACTTTGCGGGTTGGGGTGCAATGTCATCGGTCTTAGACATTGTAGATCGTATGCCGAGTAGGTTTGAGGGACGTGACTCTGGAAACTATCATAACTCTGTGTCTATGACGGCCAAAGGATTGAAGATGGAGTTGGTTGGGAGTGGTTTCACAATCTACAAAACCATCGATGTCTCCGGAAACAGATTCGAAGGAGATATTCCGAAATCCATCTGTTTTCTCAAGGAGCTGATTGTGCTCAACATGTCAAACAACGCTTTCACAGGCCATATTCCACCAGCTCTATCGAACTTGACCAATCTCCAATCATTGGATCTATCTCAAAACAGATTGTCCGGCGAAATCCCACCAGAGCTCGGGAAGCTCACGTTTCTTGCGTGGATGAACTTCTCGTACAACAAGCTTGAAGGTCCAATACCACAAGGCACTCAAATTCAAAGCCAGAATAGTTCTTCATTCGCAGAGAATCCAGGGCTCTGCGGTGTTCCTCTCCAAAAAACATGCGGCGGAAAAGAAGAAGAAGAAACAAAGCAAGAGGAAGATGAAGAAAAGGAAGAAAAGGAAGAAAAGGATCAAGTATTGAGCTGGATAGCTGCTGCAATAGGCTACGTACCCGGTGTGTTCTGTGGATTCATCATCGGCCACATTTTCAATTCATATAAACATGACTGGTTCATGAGGATCTTTCACTCTTCTACTTAATCAAAGCATTAGTTGCTTGATTATAACTACTTATTTCTACGCATCAGTTCTTACGAGGATGGTGGTGTTCCCTTGCATTAGTAAAATCAATAAACTTATGTAGCAACTTTCTACTGTTTTTCTGCAATAATTTCAATTCTTACTAGATTTTCTTTTTCAGAATAAGTAATCAGCAATCGTTCGTTATATATATGGGTCTTATGTTTATACTTGGATTCTAAACTTAGTTTATTGGGGTGGTTTGTTCTGTTTCTTAAACCGGTGTAAATTGTAGGTTGAGTTGGTTGGGACTTGGGTTATAAATGTAACAGAGTATGGGTTTGTTTGTGATCAAACAAAGTTTGAGGATTTTATCGAATAACCTAAGAACTTTAAGGGGCATATATGAAATTCCTTTTTAAGATATGTTCGTCGCAAGAAAACGCAGGAGAGAGAGACGCTTTGTCTCTGTTCGTTTATTTGCAGACCTCTAACATTGCGTTTGAACGATTAACCTCCAGTACACGCCTAGAAAATTGCGTTTGCGGCTTTGAAAAATCAAAGGAATCTTCACGCTGCATAGCGATTCAGCGATTGACCCACACCACACGGCTGGAAATAATTGCATTTGTGGATCAAATTACTTTTGAATGTTCAATTTCTTAAGGTTAGATTTTTCCAAGAGAAGACTTGACTTTGTGGAGCCTTCGTGTGAAAATTACATATCTTGGAGACTTATTGAGTCAAGCTTTAATTTCCTCCATCAATGTGAGAGACAATCCAATGATCTAGAAAAAAAACCAGAAAACAAAAAAATGCATTCTTGTAGTGAGAGGAAGATGATGATGATGATATGGACCATGTGTTTAATCGTTTCTCTTTTTAACTTAATACTTGTTTTCGCTTCTCCTGCTAGCCACTTGTGTCGTCCAGACCAGAGGGATTTGAAGGAACTTGAATAGGAATTGATCCTCATAATTCCTTTGGCCCAAGAATTACTATGTGAATATACTTGCACAAAATCTTTAGGAAGTTATGAAAACTTACTTGAACTCATCTTACAAGAAGATGATTGGTAGATGGTCTTCTAGCTCTATATATCCAAATTATTATTCTACCAAGAGATGGGAGCTTGTGTAGAGAATAGAGAGAAGTATGCTTTTAAGAGAGAGAGACCTTATCTTTCATTATTGAAGATGAGCCAAAAAAACTCCTTTTTTTATTTCTCTTCTCTCCACCTTATATACTTCCCCACTTCATGGTATATATTAAACCAAATATATACACCTTTAATCATACATGAGCTAGGGACCACGACCAAACTAGAAAACCGTCATTTAACCGGTCCTGCATTATTGTCATTTAATTCAGCCCATCATAGAATATAAATGAAATACAAATTAGTCTCTATGCATATAACCGCCATGTTCATAATTCATAATCTAATACCGAAGTCCAACCGTTTAACCAAAACCGATCACACCTTATTTGGACTAAACCGAAATGACAATCCTTAATCCATGAATTCCACATTTGGTTCACACATTTCCAACAATCTCCCACTTGTGGACCTAAATGTGACCAAAATACTTATGGATTAATCCTAATGAGCGCTCTTTATGATTATCATTAATCTCGGTATTTAAACAGTCTCGTCCATTTACCATGTCAATGTAGAACCAAGGAGACATAATTGCAATTAGGCGCAATTAGATCTACAATGATCACACACACTAACACAATAAAATGACATTAGACCAAACATGGATGCATAGCATGGAAATTACACATAAAATGTGATCATCGTGTCTATTTCCAACTGGTCCAACCTTAACGAGATCAACCTTATGAACAAACAACGCAAAGTGATAACATAAACACTAAACCAAATAGTGTTAAAACTTTATTGCATTAACTACATATGCATATAACCAAAAAACAGAGCATTACAAAATAGATACCAAACTCCCACTAAACCGATATATCGTCTAAACCAATATGAGCAACATGCTCCCAAAAGACTTTAGGTGAAACACCTTTAGTCAACGGATCTGCTACCATGGAGTTTGTACCTATATGCACAACCGAAATTATATCACTTTGGATCCTTTCCCGCACAACACGATACTTTATGTCAATATGCTTTGACTTCGTTGTGCTTTTGTTGTTGTTCGCATATAACACTGCCGAATTATTGTCACAGAAAAGTTTAAGAGGTCTTTCGATACCCGAAACTATATGCAGCCCTGTGACAAAGTTTCGCAGCCATATAGCATGATTGGATGCCTCATAACATGCCACATATTCTGCTTCCATAGTGGACGAAGCCACAAGTTTTTGCTTGGCGCTTCGCCACGATATAGCTCCCTCGGCAAGCAAGAATACATAGCCCAAAGTGGATCGACGGCTGTCAAGGCATCCGGCATAATCGGAATCAGAATAACCAGTGATCTCGAGCTGGTTACCTCGTCTATAAATGAGCATAAGATTCCGAGTTTTCTGCAGATAACACATCACCCATTTGGCTGCTTTCCAATGGTCAATCCCCGGGTTACTTAAGTATCTCCCCAACATCCCGACAATAAAAGCCAAGTCTGGACGCGTACATACTTGTGCATACATCAGACTTCCAACAGCTGAAGCATAAGGAATTTTCTGTATTTCCTCAATCTCTAATTGAGTCTTGGGGCATTGCTCTAAACTGAATTGATCACCTTTAGAAATCGGGGTGTTTATCGATTTAGAATCCTTCATGCCATAACGTTCCAAAACATTATCGATGTAGCTCTTTTGTGATAGACCTAATATACCTCGAGAGCGATCTCGATGTATTCTTATACCCAATACAAAAGAGGCTTCACCAAGATCTTTCATCTCAAATTGCTCATAGAGAAATTTCTTAGTGTCGTGCAATAAGCTTACATCGTTGGTGGCAATCAGAATATCATCGACATACAGGAGCATGAAGATAAACTTTCTCCCAATGATCCGTTGGTATACGCAATCTTCCACTTGATTCACTTCAAAACCAGATGAAGTG
>PKML01051052.1:0-21731 GCA_002933935.1 Eutrema yunnanense
TCCAACTATTTCTCATCTCTCTTTCGATGCCGCATTGCACTATTTTTTTTTTTTTTTGGTAAAATAGCATNTAGCATTGCACTATTTGATATTAAAACTCATCACTATTTGTATTTTTTTTGATAAAGAATTACTATTTGCATATCCCTCCACTCTCCTCGTGTCCTTATTATATCAATATATATCCCTAACTGCTACAAATTAAAAAGAGTCTAAAAAATAAAAAGAATATACATATATGGTATCATGGTAGGAAAACCAAGCACTCGTATCCCAGTGGTAGTAGCTGAATTCGGCTGGTATGGATATGTGCCATATCTTTTGGATTCGACTTTGCTTAGCTACCTCTCCACGTTCTTATAAATTGTAAGCGTGTAATCAAGATGAAGGATTCGTAAGATTAGTCTGGACCTAAAAAACATAAAATGCTCACTGTTAACAAAAAAAAAAGGTATCATGGTAGAAAATAAATACATATGGTATATGAGTTCAGAAAGTATAAATATCAACACGAGTCTTATCTTCGGCAAAGAAATCATCACTATGAGTTAGTACATTATTCGGTGGATGATGTACGTCGACCACACATATAATTCTACTTAACAAATTATCATGGACGAATCAGTAGACAATTTGGTGGTCACTGAATTAACATCTATACTACTTATCGCACATTATATATATATATTAAAAGTGCATATTTTTAATTTAAACCCCAACTCCAAGTTCTAAACTCTAGAACTTTAAACTAGATTCCAAAATTTAAAAAATAAACCATAAACCCAAGACAAAACATTGATACTTATAACTTAAATTCTTAACACCTCACTGAAGCTCGAAAATCATCGAAATTGATGCATATGACCTGATAAAAAAAAAAAAAAACTGTCACCAAAAAGCAATCAAAGCAAAAAACATGTATAATGCAATGCATATGTGATTTAAGTCTTATATGTATGCAAAAATGCGTGATATCAGTGATTCAAGCTTTACCAAATTTCTAGGAAAGATTTCTAAGAAGACATAAGATTCTCATATCAAAGATCTGAACTCATTAAATGAATGTGTTTTTTACTTTCTTGCATTCCTTCATTTTGTTCATCGTCTCAAGTTTTCCTATGAGTTCAAACATGTGTACTTGTAAGAACGTTTTCGTTTCATATCGGTACAAACTACAAAGTTTTTTTTTTATGGAACAATCGATACAAAGTGCAATCTTACTTAAATTAGCAAAAAAAAAAAGAGTGCAATCTTACTTAAATTCAACAACACTATCAAGGCTAAAAAAGTCTTCAAATAGCTAATAATTATTTGTAAAAATGTTTGCTTGTGTGATTTTTGTTTAATCCTATCAACGTAGTATTTGATAATAAAAAAAAAATATCTTGAAAGATTTAAAATGGAATAGAAAAATATGTTCATTAAAGAAACTAATTGAAAATTTCTCAACCTATCTTTTTCCTTTTTTTTTTTAACTCTGGCAGACAACCAAACATCCACAAAGGGCTGACGCGATTCGTTGCACATGTTAGCTTATATTAATAAATCAATGCCCACAATTTCAGTTGTCTAAGTTTACAAGTGATCTACATATAGATTTAGCATTTCAATTCCGTACGATATTTCATTAATAAAATATATTAAGGCATACCAATTAACAATATACTATATGAGCACTAATTCTCAATGTCAAGAAAAAAAAAAGAGATCATGTCAATGATCGGATGGCTATTAACGAGCTTTTTATCCGGTCGACGTGTGTTCATCTCTTTGTTTACACGATAAACTCAAGCCAAGTCTTTTTTAAAAAAGTTTGTTATGTGGACTTGAAAAATATAGCTTAAAGTGATGACCCTGATATAAGTTCAAAAATAAACAATGTAAAACTCAAACTCTGGATGCAAACTCAACATTATAATGACATAATCATATAAATTTTAATTAGTTCCCCCTATCCCAAAAACACGAGAGAATCCTATATGAACCAGAGGTCAACTCAAAATGACCTTATAATGTCTTTTCAAATTCACGGAATCATTCGTAAATAAATTAATAAAGTATTTGCAAAAATATAAAACATGTGTTATTTTTTCTGAAGACATATATCGTGCCGCCCATTATTTATGAGAAGGCTAGTAAGATAGACGGAAAAAAAAAAAAAAAGAGAAGGCTAGTAAGATCCGGTAATGAATAAAAAATTGAAAAGATGGGAAAGGTTAAAGATCAAATGGCTAATGGTTAAAACTTATTTTTTTAATCAGTCTAATTAAGATGGCATTCATAATATGTTGATTATAAAATGTCAAATTGGTCTTTTTATAGATCTCGAAATGTTGACTCACAAATCCAATATTACATTTTTTTATATTACTTCCCTATTTTGTTTTCTTTCATCGGAAGTCTTCGCCATTTCTATGTACCTGAGGTTGACCATGAACAAGGCTATGCATAATTTAATAAAATATTTAGCTTAAAATTACTGTTTATAATCTAATTAGTCTTTATCCAAAATGATGATGTAAAGACGTATCAAACAAATTACATACTAATTGTCAATTATGCTAGTTTTTGAATTATTTGGAACCCAACTTACTAATAAAAATGAAGTAACAAATTATATTATTTTATGTTCACGAAAAAAGTTCTTTATTATTTTGTGTCATTCATATAATGTCCATAACAGAATATGTTTGACCTAATATGTGGATAAAATTTCCCTAGATGAAAATAATTTATAGGCAAATGAAAAATAATCAAGTGGTTTCGCGTTATTGAGGATTTATCATATTTGTTACACTACAAGAAAACATCTCGATTTCCGACCAAATTTCCGACCAATTAAAAATGGTCGGAAATTTCCGACCAACTTCCGACGACATTCCGATTAAAACACACCCGTCTGAAATTGGTCGGAAATTCCCGACCATTTTTAATTGGTCGGAAATATGGTCGGAAATCCCGACGGATTTCCGACGAATTGGAGACCGAGTAACAATCGTCGGAAATTGGTCGGAAATGGGATTGAATTTCCGACCAATTTCCGACCAATATGTGTATAGTCGGAAATTGGTCGGAAATTTAATCCCATTTCCGACCAATTTCCGACCAGTATTGAATCCGACAAAATTCCGACGAAATATATACGTTAATCTGCCCGTTGTACTAGCCGTTTGAATTTGTTACAATGGTCGGAAATTGGTCGGAAATCCGCGGAAATTTTAATTATAAATACAACACCACCCTCATTCACAATTTACACCAAAAACAAAAAATCGAAAATGTCTTCTTCAAATCCAAACACTAGAGATTATTTTCGATCGTGGATGGATAGACCACGGCAAGATCCAGCGACAAATTTACTGACGGATGAGTATGCACAAGGTGTTGAGGAATTCATGACATTTGCGACAAACAATAGCATGACGTCGGAATACGGTAAATTGTATTGTCCTTGTCCTAAATGTCGGAATCATAGATTAGTCTCTGTTGGGGAAGTATGGAAGCATCTTTATAGGAATGGGTTAATGCCGAGTTATAAGATTTGGTATACGCATGGAGAAACTGATGCAATGGTGCAACATCATTGTAGTGGTTTTAATTATTCGGGTAGAATAGAGGAACCAACACCGGAAGTTGATGCAAACGTTCAGATGGTGAATGATGCGTATCGTGAAAACGTAGCATCGTATGTTCCGGATGGTATTAGAATAGAGGAACCTAATTTAGAAGCTCGGAAGTTTTTTGATATGCTAGATGCAGCTAAGCATCCACTATACGAAGGATGTAGAGAGGGAATATCGCCTTTATCAACTGCAAGCAGGTTGATGACAATAAAGACCGATTTCAACTTGGCAGAGGATTGTGTGGATGCGATAGCTGATTTTGTGAAAGATATTTTACCTGAAGATAATCTCTCACCGGCTTCATACTACGAGGTTCAGAAACTTGTAGCTGGTCTTGGATTGCCGTATCAGATGATAGATGTGTGCATCGACAATTGTATGATATACTGGAGAAAGGACGAAAACCGTCGCAAGTGTCGTTTTTGTGGGAAACCTCGGTATCAGGAAACGGGTGGAAGAGTACCAGTTCCACATAAACGGATGTGGTATTTGCCGTTAACAGATAGGTTGAAGAGGTTATATCAATCCGAGCGCACGGCAGGAGCTATGAGATGGCATGCAGAACATAACTCATATGGAGAGATTGCGCATCCTTCAGATGCAGAAGCGTGGAAACATTTTCAAGAGGTGTATCCTAGTTTTGCGGCTGAGCCACGTAACGTATACCTCGGATTATCTACAGATGGATTCAACCCTTTTGGGAAACATGGGAGGCAATATTCATTGTGGCCAGTAATCGTCACACCTTACAATTTGCCGCCTAGTTTGTGCATGAAACGAGAGTTTTTGTTCCTCACGATTCTTGTCCCCGGACCGGAGCATCCTAAGAGATCCCTTGATATTTTCTTGCAGCCATTAATTTATGAGTTGAAAATGTTATGGAAAGATGGTGTTCAAGCGTTCGATGTTTCTCTCCAACAGAATTTCACGATGCGTGCGGTACTTATGTGGACCATAAGTGATTTTCCAGCATTTGGTATGCTATCTGGATGGTCGACTCATGGAAGGTTGGCGTGCCCGTATTGTCAAGATAACACTGATGCGTTCCAATTGAAGCACGGTCGAAAGACTTCTTGGTTCGATTGTCATCGACGATTTCTGCCGCATGATCATCCATATCGTCGGAGCACGACATTGTTTAAGAAGAACAAAAAAGTATTTGATGGTCCACCTCCTGAGCCGGATGGGAATAACATCATCACTCAGTTGAGAGATTTTGGTGCTGAGAAGACGGTTTCATGCGGTGGTAATGGTCATTTTCCCGTAGATGGTTGTGGCGAGTACCACAATTGGAACAAGAGGAGTATATTTTGGGATTTACCATATTGGAAGAACCATCTGTTGCGCCATAATCTAGATGTCATGCACATTGAAAAAAACTTTTTTGACAACATCATGAATACTGTTCTAAATGTGCAAGGGAAGACGAAAGATAATTTGAAGGCCAGATTGGACTTGCCAGAAATTTGTTCTCGGAAGGAACTCCATATAATGGCGAACGGAAAATCTCTGGCCCCCGCTTTCCGTTTGGATGAGCCTTCAAAGGAGGTGTTCTTCGACTGGATTACGCATAGTGTTCAATTCCCAGACGGATACGCATCTAACCTTCGTAATTGCGTTAATATTGGAGAAGGGAAGTTTTCAGGGTTGAAGAGTCATGATTGTCACGTTATCATGCAACGCCTCCTTCCATTTGCCTTTGCCGGTCTTCTTCCTAGAAACGTCCATGGAGCTATTGCAGGTACATTTATAATTTACAAAATTATATCTAAATTTTACTAAATTTATCTAAATTGTCTAAATTTTACTAATTTTATTTATCATTTATGCAGGGATCGGTGCTTTCTTCCGGGATTTATGCACGAGATCACTTACAGCAGACGGTATCCAAAATTTGGAGGAGAAGATACCGGCTCTCCTATGCAACCTCGAGAAAATATTTCCACCAGCATTTTTCGATGTTATGGAACATCTTCCTATTCATCTTCCTAGGGAAGCAAGACTTGGTGGGCCAGTTCAATATCGATGGATGTATCCGTTTGAGCGATATATGCTCCACCTAAAGAAGAAGGTGAAAAATCTTGCAAGAGTCGAGGGTTCTATTGTTGCACAGAGCGTGAATGAAGAAGCATCCAACTTTGCTAGCTACTACTTTCCACCTTCGGTGAAGACTAAAAGTAGACGACCTGCACGTCATGATGATGGAGGAGAAAAACCGCTGTATCCGGTCTATGTCCCAAATATTTTTGCAGAAATTGGAAGGCTTACTGGAAAAGGGAGGTCTAGACGACTAACAGAGGAGGAACAAAGGCATTTGCATACATATCTTCTGACAAACTGCGAAGACGTTTTCGAATATGAGAGGTACGTCACTTGATTTTGAATAATGTATTTGTTTAGTAATTACCAAAAATTAATCCTTGATAGTATTTTGAATAATGTATTGGTTTTATTCACAGTATATACATGGAGCAAATAAGGAATTGGTTTCCAAATTGCACAGAGGATGAGCTTATGGTCCGTAAACAGAATGAATTCGCGGATTGGTTGAAATATTACGTAAGTGCTCGATTTCCCCCAATTAAACTAAATTTTACATGCTTACACATATTGTTTATGAGTGTCCACAAATTGTACAGGTTGATCAGATGAATACTACCGGGACATCGATTCCCACATGGTTAGTTGAGATGGTGCGTGGCCCTACTTTTGTTCCAAGTGTTTATCCGATGTATTGCACTCGGGGGTATGCTTTTAAGGCTTTTCGTGAAGGGAGTTCAAGGACAACATGCAACTACGGTATTTCGTCTACATCCGGAGAATTTGTCTACTACGGAATACTCCGCGAAATATTAGAAGTCAAATATCCAGGAATGATTGGTTTGAAGTGCATTGTGTTCTATTGCGATTGGTATGATCCAGTGGAAGGTCTACGTCAGGATGAATTCGGTGTGACATCTGTTCACGGAGGCAAGCGACATCGGAAATACGATCCATTTATTCTTGCTTCACAAGCAGACCAGGTTTCCTACATTCGATACCCCCGGGTTAGGAACAAGCAAGATCCGTGGATTGCAGTAACATCAATACAACCAAGAGGAATGATATCTGGTGTTTCCGAGCATGACCCTTTGCAGGAAATGCCAATTGGTAATTTAGGTGAAATCGAGCATTCTCTAGAGGTTGACCTTGTGGTTGACTTCACCGGTATGGGCGAACTATTTGAGGATTCTGAAGAAGAGAGAGGAGAATTTGATGAGGAATCCGATTCAGCTTCTTCAGATTATTCATCGGACTCAGAATAGTTTTTGTAAAAAATATATATTTTATTATATTTATTACAAAATATGGTGCACGTCTTTTTTAATACATTTTTCATATCCGTAAAATTATTTTTTATAAGTATTAGTATAAGTATAAGGTTAATATTTTTTATAAGAAACCGAAAAGTATAAGTATAAGTATTAGTATAAGTATAAGGTTAATATTTTTTAACCCTAAACCCTATATGGTCGGAAAGTGGTCGGAAATTTCAAGGTATTTCCGACCAATTTCCGACCAATATGAATAAATAGTCGGAAATTGGTCGGTTACAGCGATCGGTTATAACCGATCAGAATCTGAGGTGATCGGTTATACCGATCGGTCAAGAAAATGCGATCGGTTAAGAATAAAAATCGTTTCCAGCGATCGGTTAGGGCGATCGGTTATAACCGATCAAGACATTTCCGACCAATTTCCGACCAAATTCCGACAGGATACGATTTAATTATATTTGCCCCGGCTAAAACTTCCCTCGGCAATTCTTTGTTTGGTCGGAAAATGGTCGGAATACCTCGACATTTCCGACCAAATTCCGACTATTTGAGGTTTCGAAACCTCAAAACGCATAAATTTGATTTGAACTATGTTTAATATGGTTAGATATGATGTTTTGAAATAATTAAATGTCCATAAAGCTTAAGTAAAACAATTTTGAGGCATATAATAAAAAACCTACAAGAAACCGAAAAGTATAAGTATAAGGTCAATGTTTCGTTATGAAATGTTTAACTCAATCTACTTTCAATTTATAAAAACATCATATACTCTATTAAATGTTTATTTTGCCATATATTTGTTAGACATAAGATGTTTACATGTTTTTTAAACAGTATACAGTTTGAAAATTAAGAATTTTTAACCCTAAACCCTATATGGTCGGAAATTAGTCGGAAATTTCAAGGCATTTCCGACCAATTTCCGACCAATATGAATAAATAGTCGGAAATTGGTCGGACATTTGAAAGCAATTCCGACAAAATTCCGACCGGGCACGATTGAATTATATTTGCCCCGGCTAAAACTTCCCCCGGCTAAAACTTCCCTCGGCTAAACGTTTTAGCCGGGGCAATTCTTTGATTGGTCGGAAAATGGTCGAAATTCCTCGACATTTCCGACCAAATTCCGACCCTTTGGGGTTTCGAAACCTCAAAACGCATAAATATTGATTTGGACTATGTTTAATATGGTTAGATATGATCTTTTGAAATAATTAAATGTCCATAAAGCTTAAGTAAAACAATTTTGGGGCATATAATAAAAAACCTACAAGAAACCGAAAAGTATAAGTATAAGGTTAATGTTTCGTTATGAAATGTTTAACTCAATCTACTTTCAATTTATAAAAACATCATATACTCTATTAAATGTTTATTTTGCCATATATTTGTTAGACATAAGATGTTTACATGTTTTTTAAACATTATACAGTTTGAAAATTAAGAATTTTAACCCTAAACCCTATATGGTCGGAAATTGGTCGGAAATTTAAAGGAATTTCCGACCAATTTCCGACCAACATGAATAAATGGTCGGAAAATGGTCGGTTACAGCGATCGGTTATAACCGATCAGAATCTGAGGTGATCGGTTATACCGATCGGTCAAGAAAATGCGATCGGTTAAGATGAAAAATCGTTCCCAGCGATCGGTTACGACGATCGGTTATAACCGATCAAGATCTTCATCAATCGGTTTCTCAGATCGGTTATAACAAATCCCGTGAATTCCGACTAATTTCCGACCAATATGAATATTTTCGGAAAAATTCTAAGTGTTTCCGGTCGGAAATTGGTTGGAAATTTCCGACCAATTTCCGACCAATGTAATTTTTTAAGAAAAAATGCCAAGTGTTAACAATATATCAACCCGAGACATGCAATATTATGAATAAATGCTCAGTATGGTCGGAATCCTGTCGGAAATACCGACCGATTTCCGACCATACTGAAATAAAACCCGCGAAAGTTAACCGGTAAATGAAATATTTAGATGGTTTTGTATTTTCGAAAACCGACCGATTTCCGACCGTTTTCCGACCGTTCCTAGATCTAAATACCTGTGCGCATCGTCTTCTTCATTTCTTCATCGCTCTCTCTTCTCTCTCCGATTCTCTCTCCGATTCTCTCTCTCCGCCGACCATCACCGCCGGTAAGTGTCCCTCTCCCTTCTCTTCTCTCCCTCTTCCTCTTCCTTCTCTTCCTTCTCTTCCTTCCCTCTTCTCTTCCTCTTTTCATTTCTTCTCCTAATTGTTTTTCCTTGTCTTGATTTGTAGATCCGCCGCCGTCCACCGCCTTGGTCCGCCGCCGTCCACCGCCGTCCGCCGGATTCTCTTCCTCTTTTCTTCTCACCATGTAAGTATGTGGTTGTTGTTGTTGGGATTTGAAGATTAGGATGTTTGTTGTTTTACCTTGAGTTTTGTGGGTGGATTGGACATTAGGATGTTAGTTAATATGATTTGTGGTTAGTTTGTGAGATTTGTGAGATAGATTTTTGGATTTGTTGCACATAGTGTTTTTAGAAATTTTTTGGATTTTTTTGTTTAATTAGGTTTTTTTATTTATGAAATAAGTTTTAAACAATTGGATTTTTGGATTTTTTGGATTTTTTAGATTTTTTGGATTTTTGGATTTTTGGATTTTTTGAATTTTTGTTATGAATATAAAATTTTATCATTTGGATTTTTTGGATTTTTGTTATATGATTTTTTGGATTTTTTTTTATTTTATCATTTGTATAAAAAAACGTTTTCATTACTCTTGCATAATTAATAAATTTATTATTACTCTTTTTCATAAATTTCTTATAATGTTATGAATTTTTGAAATTTTATAAAAACCGTTTTGATAATTTTCATAATTTTTTCGGGTTTTTCATAATATTTTTTTGGGTTTTTGGTAATTGTTACGTTTTTGGTAATTGTTTCGCGTTTTTCTGGATATTTTCTTAGTAATCGTTTTTTCTTTTGCGTTTTATTTATAGATTGCTTTTTATTTATAGTTTGCTTTTTATCTAACAAATTTTGCGTTTTTTTTTTAGGTCGTACGAGGGTTTCGCGAACATGACCATCGGTGGTTCTTCTCAAGGGATGCAACAACCTCGACGTAGCGGTGGTTCGACTCGAGGGGCAGAACCACCAAGTCCGGCCGCATCGACTATCCCAGAGTCGCAGAGTCAAGCTCCTCGAATCATGACCATCGAGGAGTTAGTCCAACAACCGGGCCGGGACTTGCTTATCCGGCTTGATCCACATCGAGTTGGAAGATCGACATGGTAAATACCTTTAGTTCATATATATATATTAGTTCATATATATATATATAATATCAAATTGTTTATAGTTTATCTTTTTTGTAGGTTTGGTATATCGAACAACGGGATTAGCAAGGCCATTATGAGGATGTTCCATTCGATCCTCGACAAACCGTACAAGAAGTTTTCAGAAGTCCCGTATGAAGAGAAGCAAATTTGGTTTAGACAATTTGCGGTAAGTTGTCAATTATTATATTTTTTCCGATATTTATAAGTATTTTTTTAATATTTTGCTAAGCATTTTTATTTATGTTTTCGTAGCAAGAGTTTACATGGCATCACTCTCACACTGTCATGGTGGAAAAGTTATTTATGAAGGAAGCGAGTACGCAGTTCAAGAGACACATGAACGAGTGGAAGAAAAAGTGGAGGAAAGGGGCAGACAAGCCGAAAGGCTTGAATTTGGCGGTTTGGAATCACTACGGACCATATTGGCAAGAACCGGAGACAGAGAAACTCTCGAAGACTAATTCGGGAAACCGAAAGAGTGAGCGCAACGGGAAGGGCCAATACATCCACAACTCCGGATCGAGCAGCTTCCAGACCCGAGAAATTCAAATGGTAATCTTTTATTGTTTACATTGTTTTCTCTATTTAATTAATTATTAAATTATTTATTCATATTTAATTTTATTCGTTTTTATAGACTAATGAGGCCGGAGGTGTGCGTCCGGATCATTTGGCCTTAATGAAGAGGTGCCACACGAACAAGACAACCGGGCTTATTCAGGATCCCCTCATAAGGGAGATCTACGAGAACGTGACGAAGAAGAAGACCGACATCGAGCTGACCCAACAGTCACAAGGTGACTCCTCCTCCTCCTTCGAGATGTCGCGGGAAGCGGTCAACCATCTCGTTATGAACGTAAGTTTTTTTTTTATATAGTTTTACATTATAATTTTATTAAGTTCTAAATTATTTATATTTTATACAGGAATTTCCCCTTGATAAAAGAGGGCGGCGTCGCGGGGGTTTGGGTACGATCCCGTTTATGGACGACGGCTCTTCTTCAGGTTCTTTTTTCTCTGAAGATCTCATCCAGCAGAATGAAGAGCTCAAGTCCAAAGTAGAAGCTTTGGAGGCGGCCAAAATGGACACCGAATTCAAGTTAGGTGCCACGCAAGATGAGCTTTCGGAGGCGAGGTCAGATATCGCTACCATGTCGTCTTGGATGAGAGCGAAGTTTCCGGATTACCCGGGAACGGGATCCGGATCCGGATCCGGATCTGCAAATGTTTAATAATTTATGTTTAATGTTTTAAAAACACTTTTTCTTATTTGTAAACTATTTTATTTTCAAATATTTTAATATTTAATATTAATTTTAATGTTTAATATTTAATATTAATTTTAATTTTCGAATTAATATATTTTCAATTAAATTAATTAATTGATTCATAATTTTTAAAATATTTTCAAAATTATATATTTTGTCGGAATTTGGTCGGAAATAAGAACGGTCGGAATTTGGTCGGAATTTAAAACGGTCGGTATTTGGTCGGAAATTAGGTTATCGGACTTTTGTCGGTACATCGTCGGGTATTATTATGGTCGGAATTTGGTCGGGAATTCGAACAGTCGGAAATTGGTCGGAAATGAGAACGGTCGGAATTTGGTCGGAAATTGGAAACGTCGGTATTTGGTCGGAAAGTAGGTTATCGGACTTTTGTCGGTACATCGTCGGGTATAATTATGGTCGGAATTTGGTCGGGAATTATTCTAGTCGGTATTTGGTCGGAAATTGGCTCATCGGAATTTAGTCGGTAAATCGTCGGGTGATATTTAGCGTCGGTAAATGGTCGGGAATGATCTGGTCGGAAATTGGTCGGAAATTCCCGACCAATTTCCGACCATATTTGATTTCCGACGCGATAGTTCCGACGGGCAAAATTGGTCGGAAATTCGTCGGAAATGACGATTTCCGACCGTTTTCCGACCAATATACCCGTCGGAAATCGAGTGTATTCTTGTAGTGTTAAGTTAGGAAACAGATTTCTCAAATATGAAAGTTATATCACGATTTTACTTAATTATTTATAGATGTTTTAAATGATAAATTACTTAAAATTTTATGTACCTGAGATTTCTAAAATTTTATTTATGGATGTTTTAAATGATAAATTACTATAAATTTTAAGGATTAGTTCGAATTTCGATCTAAAAATCGCCGGCACAAAATAACCTCCATTGTCAAAGGAATGAAAATGAGAAAGAAAATAAATAACTAAGTGAGGAGGGTAACAATAAAAAGAAGGATTAAAGTGCATGGGAGGACGCTGATGGCTCTTTTATTTTTACGTCCGCTGATGGCTTTTCATGTAATTGCACATGTAATTTAATGTGCATAGCATGCGAATTTTTTTTTGTATAAGCATAAAGCAAATATTTTGTTTGTTAACAGAAATAAAATAAATTATTTTTTAGATCATGAAAACACTGGATTAAATTTAGAAAAGCCGCCAAGATTTATTTATTTTTTTTTTTTGTGTTCAAGAAATAGATAATTTTAAAACCCCAAATGGATAATGTCAAAGTGATGACGAAATGTATTGGTTTGATCAATAGAAGACAACCACACACAAAAATACACGCTACATTCAGGACATAACTACTAGGGGTGGAATTATTATATGTGATTCGAGATCTGTTCCGATCCGTTCCAAAAATTCGGATATCCGAAAAAGTCAGATTCGGATCCGGATAGTTAAATTATAAGGTCTGGATATCCGTATCCGTTAAATATATTAAAAAATTATATTTGATTAATATATTGAGATATATATATATATATAAATAATTTAAATAAAATTAACATATTTTTTATAATAACAATTTTTTATAAAATATTATATAAATTTTAATTTTATCATTATTTTTAATATTTTATTATTTTTTACGAATTCGGATTCGGATATTCGTGGATATCTTAATATCTAGATGGATATCCAAAATCCGGATATCTGAAAGCTCTGGATCCAGATAATTAAAACCCGTATCCGTCGGATCCGGTACGGATATCCTAAAATTTTTCGGATATTTGATCCGTCCCATCCTTAGTAGCTACACCGTTTTTAGGAAAGTAGAAATCATAGCCTAATAATATACTTTTATTTTTTCAAAAAAAAATGTTATACTTTCACCATTTGAATTCAATTATGGCCAAAAATTAGATGAATTGTAAACGAAAAAAAAATATTGGGGAGAAAATGGACGTAGCTAAAAACTCGAAGCCACTAAGTTCATTTTGTAAATGAGGCGACAGTATCGTTTAGTTGTGGTAGACTTAGATATCTCGGCTAATATTGAACCAGCATGTCCTTGATTAAGGAGTTAATATGAACATGACGATGATAACAATAATAATGACGACCATGGTGGTGGAAATTGTAGACTTTGTAGTGGTGATTAATAATGATGATTATGATGCCATCATCAACAGTTCAAAATACTTTACATAATTGGAACGAAAAAAAAAAAAAAAAATCTATTTGGGAGTTAATGATCTGAAGTCATATATTTTGGCCATTGCAATAAATATATTTTGGCCATTGCAATCATAGGGGAGAAAACAAAATAGAAAAAAAGGTAAGATCATCGACAATTAATGGTTACACCTTTTTATCATCTAGTGATTATGAGACTGCATTATCAATAATATAGTGGTGATAATTTGAGTACTGTTTGTGTAGTGGACCTTTGCTTTGTAATGGGCCTGAAGTCGTATCTTCTTGATATTAACTTCTTATAAGCAAACTCCTCGCGACCTCATTCGACCATATGTTCTACGTTTTTGAAATAATCATTTCGTTTCCCTTTCTTTATTCACAAAGCTCGTGGTTCTGCTTTATTTGTTCAGACAGTTCTATATTTTCAAAGTCCTATCAAAATCGCCAGCCATTAGCGGTTGGGTTCGAATCAATTCAATAAACTACTTATTAAAACCAATCATATGAATCAAATTTCCACAAGAATAGTTTGTGTTTCGATTCACGACGAAATATTGAATATGAAATTATACATTTTGTGGCTAATACGATTGCACTATCTATAAAAAAAAAAACATTTAATCAAATGTTCATCAAACGTTTCTTGGGATAGATTTGCGAAGATCTTATATAATCTATGTGGTCCACACCTCATAACTATTATACTGCTCAGTCTAAACCATGTTCGAGGTTCTAAAAAATTGTATTACTATTTCCTGAAATAAAAATACTAAATATTTGTTTAATAGCTGAAATGTAGTAATTAATCATATTTAAGTTATCTATGGTGGGAGTTAATGGTTGAAATTTCCCTTTTAAACCTACTTTCTCTCCCGTCAAATATGGTCCAAGGGAGATCGATTTATGAATGTGAAGGCATGCATTTTATGTATGTCTATAAATTATTTGTTTTTATTCAAAAGATATATTTAAAAAGAAACAAAAGGTTAAATCCTCCACTCTCTCTTCATTGTGGTGATTATGCCTTTTATTTTCCTTTTTGATCTTTGCTTATTAAATTTTAATTTCAATGCTCCCCACTAGCTTATCACATTCTTCCCACACCATTTGCTCTGGTTTATATAATTTTTTTAAATATTGAATTTCAATTTTATTTTCGTGGCAGCTATGTGCAAGTAAATTTGTTTTTTTATTCATATTGCAAATAATTTTTTATCAATCGCTTTAGAAAATATATATCCAAAATGTTAGGTCATAATTAAAAAAAATTTGTCAAAAGAAGTAGTGTTGTTAGATAAATTCTCTAAGTTCGTACATTATTCTACAAGTGTATCTATAATTCTTGCATTTAAAAACAAAATCGAGCAATAAGCTAAAGTGTATAACAAATGACTTTACTACCTTAAGTTTTTTTTGCTGGTCATCTAATAGATTTTATTGATACTAGGTGAGTCTCCGCGCTAACGCGTGTGTATTTTTATTTAGAAGGGTTTTTCTACTTTTTTAAAAAAATTCTTCATAACAAATGCAAATGTAACGAGACATCATGCCAGCTGATATTCCGATTACTACCACAAAGTCATAACCCATTATATATATCCATTAAGCCATATACATTTGCTCATACTATGAATCATGCAACATATGTTTATCCAAAGACATTTAAACCACAATATGAGCACATGTTTTGCTATAAAACATAAAAAAGTTACAGCGATAGCGTACCATGAATAGTTTGAGTAGCCATGAAACGAGCCGCCTTCATCCGAATCTTTACCATTCTCTCATTTCCTGGTATCCGAATCACGATAAGCATTAGGCAGGCTCTGACCTCTAAAGTAAGATCCCAGAACTGATAGACCAGCACCATCGCCTGGCTCACCAATACCACCCATCTAGCTCGACTGCAACAAAGCATGGCTCAACCCACCATGGGTTAGAGCACTCTCCAACATCGGATACATGTAACCTCCTACGGCTGCTGCTGCTAAAGCTGGATTCCCCAACATTCCAGTTAAATAAACCGGATGGTATTGGTTCCCTAGCATAAACAACGATGCATCCATTCCACCACCGGTAAATACATGTTTTCCTTGCGCCTGTTGTTGCTGGGACTGATCATGATTAGCCATCGAACCTAAACTCATCTTCACCGGATCCACTTGGTGATGTCCCTTTCCCGACGCCGCATGCCCCATTGAAACAAGCTGGCATGTCGCCGTTCGATTAAGAATCCTCTTCTTCGGCTCCTTAAGCGCCTCTCTTGCTCCGTTCCTCGTCTGAACCCTTTAGCCTTGCCTCTTGTAATTCAGGAGATTGAATCTGCGATCATTATTATTTCAAAACGAATCATCGCTAGAAGAGGCGGAGCTCTCGTCTTTGTAAGGTTGATGAATCACCATACTACCAACTCGCGTCATCCTCGTAGACAGAGATGGAGGAGGTTGCATCTACGGCGGGGGCGGTCAAGACCTCTTCCTGGACTGGTTGTCGCCATAGCATATCGATTTCCAATACCTCTTCTTCGACGACACTACTCGAGGAATCGATAAATCTTCAATATTATCTTCTATCTTTTTTATATATATTTTTTTCTTTTATAATGACTTTGGTAATCTATTCCATTTGTTTTTCTGAATATTTACTTGTTCTTCACACTTTTTAACTTTATCAATTTACCATTTTGAGTTTTTGTTCTCACATACCTTTCACTATTCCGTTTCTCTTTTCTACGCTTTATAATTCTTGTATTTATCTTTGTTTCCGTCTTTTATGTTTTTTATTTGTTATCTTCTTCTCTTCTTTCTTGATAACTTGTTATCTCTTCGATTCTTTTATTATATTCTTTTGTCTTATGGTTTTTATTCTGATTTTTATTTCAATTGCTTGAAACTTTCTTAAACTACAGTCATTTTTTCAATAATTTATTCTTTTCACTTACATTTGTTTGTTGACATGAAAAATTTATTGTTAAAAAAATTGTTTGACTATTGACGCCATTGCGAAAACTATTTTTTCCATAATTTATTATCTATTGTCCTTCGATAAATGTTGTAACTATTTCTCTTACTAATTTATGTAGATATACATCATGTAATAGTAAATATTAATGTTTGATGAAAAAAGGAGAAGAATTATAAGGTAGTATTAATTAATTAGAAAAAATGACCAATAAGGAGGTGGCAAGTGTCAAAGCTGGAGCTGGAGAGATTCATTTCACTCTTTATAAGGTAGATTTTTATTTTAATTGCTTGAAACTTTCTTAATCTATAGTCATATTTTCCATAATTTATTCTTTTTCACTTACATTTTTTGTTGAAATGTTAAATTTATTGCTAAAAAAATAGTTTGACTATTGGCGCCGTTGCGGAAACTATTTTTCCATAATTTATTATATATTGTCTTTCGATAAATGTTGTAACTATTTCTCTTACTAATTTATGTAGATATACATCATGTAATAGTAAATATTAATGTTTGATGAAAAAAAGAGAAGAATTATAAGGTAGCATTAATTAATTAGAAAAAATGACCAATAAAGGGGTGGCAAGTGTCAAAGTTGGAGAGATCCCCCTCACTCTTTATAAGGTAGATAATATAACTCTATATATTTAATGATTTTAGACTCATATTATATTTTTTTCAAATTTTGTACCAACTTTTTTGAGACTTATATATTAGTAACTCTAAAGTCGAAATTGTTTTGAGGGTTAAAAATATTCACTTCATTTGGTTTTTTTACTCTGTTTTTTTTGGGTATTTTTTTTTTAGAATTATCTTTTGTCCGCATCTCTGGTTGACCTGCTAAGAAAAAGAGACAACTTTACTTAACATCAAAACAAAAAATAATAGACAAAAAAGTTTAGATACAAAACTTACAGTTTCGATAACTTGTCTCGAACATTATCCGCTGAGTTGAACATAGGGCAATCAAATTCCTCTATTAGCGGAGTCGCTGCATTAAGATCTATTTGACCTTCAACTATCTCAATACCAAATTCCGCATCAGGAGAATCATAAAAACTAGCATCCATGACCATTGTCGTCGCATAAACTTTAAGATAACCTTTGTTATGCGCATTCGTCTCCTCACTACACTTGCAAAGCAAAATTAGCTCCACGCCTACCATGAATTAGGCATGACCAAAATGGAACCGTAACCGTATTTCGGACCGTAACCGTACCATTTTCAAACCGTAACAGACCGTAACCGTGTCAGACGGTTAAAAACCGTAACCGTTAACCGTAAAAATATATTAGTTATGGTTAAAAAAATTATTAACCGTAACCGTTAATTAACCGTAACCGTATCAAAACCGTTGGTTAACTGCAAGGTTAAACCGTAAAATTTTAACCGTAACCGTTTTAAAAATAAAATTATATATACTAATAATTATAATTAGTTCTGTAAAATTAAAAATTCAAAGAAAATTATATATAATCAATTTATCAATAGCAAATGCAAATCTAACAAATAGAAATATTAATTAAAACTTAAATGTGCTAGACTAATTAATATTTTTCTAACAAATAAAAAAAAAAATATTAACAAAACAGTTTTATGAAGAAATATACTCCCTCTGTTTCACAATGTTTGATTTTCTGAATATTGCACATGAAATAAGAAGCAATAAATGCTCAATTATTTGTTGTTTTATTTCTATAAAAGAGTTTATTATCTTCTTCTCGATTACATTTTTCTTTCACGTTCTTAACAAAAAATACTCAATAACCATAAAAGATTTAAGCAAAACAAGAAAAAATACATAGAAAAACAAAAAAAAAATATAAACAAACCAACAAAAAATTAGAAAAGAATATTAATAACTTTTATTATTTTTTTATTATTCTAGTTTATCAAATTTATAATTATTTAATTATAAATCATGACATTAACCATTTATTGTCATCAGGTAACCGTAACCGTATCTAACAGTAACCGTATTAACCAGACTCGTATTTAACCTTAACCGTTTTAACCGTATATTAAACGGTTAAGGTTAAGGTTATAAAAAAATCTAACCTTAACCGTATTAACCGTAACCGTGGTCATGCTTACCATGAATGCCTTAACAACTATGACGATGTGATATCGATGGAACCTTGACGCCACTGCCGTTCCAAACTTTTTGGAGGCTTAAAGCTAACAAATGAAATGTGGCCTCAGTTTATTTTATATAATTGAATTTGAATTTTTTTTCTTTCAAAAATTGAATTTTGAATTAATTTAACAATCTTGTTTAATATAAATATATTAAGAAGAGTACGTCTTTCAAACTTTTTTTTACAAGATCATATATATAATTGAGTTTGTTGTGGAATATGAAATTATTTTACTTTCAAAGTACATCACAATATTAAAATGTAATCAAATAATAGATAATCCGGTTTAAAATCAGATAGGATATTAGAAAGTCATCGTTTAAATTTTTTTATAAAATAAGGTAAACACAAATCACAAAGATAAATTAAAAATAATAATAAGGTAAACACACATTGGTGGATTGGGATGTTTTTCTTCTTATACTGCCACCTCATTTAAGGTAAACATCCCAAGCCATATTAAAAAGGTAAATAATAATTAGGCCCATATATATAAAAGATCTTTCTCTTCTTATACTACCACCTCATTTCCTATACTCTATAATTTTGACACCTCAACACTCATTTTGTTTCGCTCTATTCTCTAATGAAATGATGCTAAAACAGACATGAAACGAATTATCTTCAAAAAA
Source organism: Eutrema yunnanense (assembly GCA_002933935.1). Lineage (NCBI taxonomy): Eukaryota > Viridiplantae > Streptophyta > Magnoliopsida > Brassicales > Brassicaceae > Eutrema > Eutrema yunnanense. The sequence continues at coordinate 19,438 of PKML01051052.1, forward strand.
TGGACTAATAATTAACAACAAAATAAACAAAAAAATGCCAAACAATAACTCAAAACAATGGGCCAATAATTAACAACAAATTAAACAAAAAAAGGCCCAACAATAACCAAATAATGCAGAAAAGAAATTTTGGAGACAAATTGGTGGATTGGATTCGATTCCAACGTAACACACAAATTCAGATAAATATATTTAAAGTAAAGGTAAATCTTATACCACAATCGAGGGATGACCTTATTAGTTTGAAATTGCATATCCATGTTTATAAACACTTCTATTTTTTATCTAGAATTTTAAAGTGTAAAATAGTGATAAGATATTTTAAATAGCAAAGTTTTGCTAGCCATAGGGCTGGACAAAATAACCGAAACCGAAATACCCGAACCAGAACCGAACTGAAATACCTAAACCGAAATTACCTAAATATTCATTGGATCCTACTCGTTGATATCCATAGGTATCGGGTAATACCCGGAACCGAACCGAAAATATTTCGGGTACCCGAATACCCAAAATATAATTATATATCCAAATTTTTTAAATATATATTAGATAACAGTTACAAACGAAACAAAAGATTCCCATCATAACGGCCACACTAAATTAGGAGAAATTAAAGACCACTACTAACATAATGAGAATTAAATCTCAATGAATAGAGAATTAACGTAGAGAAGAAACAAAAACAAACTCAACTATATAAACCCACCCAAATAAGCAAAAAAAAAAACACATCATTACCAAAATACATAGAAAAAAGCCTCCAAATGCCCGATTGTTGATACAAGGATTTTTGCAATCCTAAAAGTCAATTCTCTAAATGCCTATTGAGCATAAGAGGTTATCGAACCTATTGGGAAATGATTTCAAGCACTAAGAATGCAAGGAACAATTGTAAGTTAAGCTAATTAAGGGAGTTTTGTAATTAAGTAACCAAATTAAGCAAGTAATAAGAAACTAAACAAGATGTAAAAGCAATAAGCAAAACGAATCCTAAGATGGGATAATCGATATTAGGCAACCAAAGCATGATCCAAGGCATTCATTCACACAAACAAGCTATCCCTAGGTTAATGATCTCTAATCTTGATTAGTCCTCTTTCAAGGCACTAATCACTATGTTAATTATCAAATTCATTAGCAAACTCTCATTTGTGAATTATCAATCAACATGCATTGAGAATATAAACTAGATCAACCAAAAAAATGCCTTAGACAACTATTCTCATAGGCTAAGAACATAAATCCTTTGAATAATTGATCAAGGCATTTCATCATACACTTGGTGTGCATGAAATGCCTATCATCTAAATCCACTCTCTCAAGCTAGATTTAGCAATAAGAACATTAAACAAAGAAGGATAATATATAATCTAATCCTAAACACCTTAGATCATGTCTTGAATCCCCTAAATCTAACCCATCTCAAGATCCTAAAATGACTACTCAAGACCCATGAAGAACACCTCTAAATCAATGATAAGAGAAGAATTCATGGATGGATCTTGGGTAATCAAATAAGAAAAGGGGATAAGAAGAAGAGAATCAATGAAAACAACTACTAGATTGCATAATAATAGAAGATCAATCTCTTACAAATCACTCTTAGAGAGGGTTTTTTTGCTAGAAAAAGACTTAGCCCTCACAAATTAGGTTTTTGGGCTTAAATAGTGAACAGTGGCGAACCGGGTCGACTCGGAACAAACCGGGTACCGACCCGGTTAAAATGGGTAAAAAGTGCTTGGTATCGATCGATACCTATGGTATCGATCGATACATTTGGTATCGGGCTTGTTCTTCAGGGGATACTGAGGTCAGTCCTCGGTATCACTGCTCCGTGTTAAGGGCCAATTCCCCCGGGATCTTCTTGTGGCAATACCGACCCGTGACACCGAGCAGTGGCATCGGTGTAACTCCTGAAGCTGGTATCGATCGATACCGAGGGGTATCGATCGATACTTGGTGTTTGGATATCGAGGTCACTCCTCGGTATCACTGCTCCGTGTTAAGGCTTTTTCCCCCGGGATCTTCCTGTGGCAATACCGACCCGTGACACCGAGCAAAGGCATCGGTGCAATCCCTTGGTGCTTCGGTATCGATCGATACCAAGGGGTATCGATCGATACTTGGTGTCTGGCTTTGTCTCCTTTCCTCGGGTGGCGGATTCTCCTCGTTTAACACCTGAAAAGGACTCCAAAACATGCAAGACACTCTAGGACCTAGTATGAGAACCCTAAACTCTAAATGAGACTTAAATGCAAGACATGACCGTGATTATGCATGAAATCTACACA
>PKML01051052.1:26046-75614 GCA_002933935.1 Eutrema yunnanense
TAGATCATGTCTTGAATCCCCTAAATCTAACCCATCTCAAGATCCTAAAATGACTACTCAAGACCCATGAAGAACACCTCTAAATCAATGATAAGAGAAGAATTCATGGATGGATCTTGGGTAATCAAATAAGAAAAGGGGATAAGAAGAAGAGAATCAATGAAAACAACTACTAGATTGCATAATAATAGAAGATCAATCTCTTACAAATCACTCTTAGAGAGGGTTTTTTTGCTAGAAAAAGACTTAGCCCTCACAAATTAGGTTTTTGGGCTTAAATAGTGAACAGTGGCGAACCGGGTCGACCCGGTTAAAATGGGTAAAAAGTGCTTGGTATCGGGCTTGTTCTTCAGGGGATACTGAGGTCAGTCCTCGGTATCACTGCTCCGTGTTAAGGGCCAATTCCTCCGGGATCTTCCTGTGGCAATACCGACCCGTGACACCGAGCAGTGGCATCGGTGTAACTCCTGAAGCTGGTATCGATCGATACCGAGGGGTATCGATCGATACTTGGTGTTTGGATATCGAGGTCACTCCTCGGTATCACTGCTCCGTGTTAAGGCTTTTTCCCCCGGGATCTTCCTGTGGCAATACCGACCCGTGACACCGAGCAAAGGCATCGGTGCAATCCCTTGGTGCTTCGGTATCGATCGATACTTGGTGTCTGGCTTTGTCTCATTTCCTCGGGTGACGGATTCTCCTCGTTTAACACCTGAAAAAAACTCCAAAACATGCAAGACACTCTAGGACCTAGTATGAGAACCCTAAACTCTAAATGAGACTTAAATGCAAGACATGACCGTGATTATGCATGAAATCTACACATGAAATGCATGATAAAACAATGCAATATATGAGTATATCAATTGTCACTCATTGAGAATCTTCCAAATGATATCCTAGGTGATATTATCTCACGAGTGGTTCGATTTTCACGCACAACCGTCCGCCATACCATGGAAGCATCTCTAGAGCTAACAAAGGTAGTTGACGACAAGCGTGTTTACAAAAACATGAATCTAAAACCACTGACCATGCATCCATTACACGCAAGGAACAAATACAAGCAACTAATGGAGAGATGTCTAGAAAACGGAAATGCGGAGGCCCATTACATTAAAGGCATAGAAGAATACTTTTACAGCAACCACACAAACACAAGATTGCGGCATCTAAAAGCGGCATCATAAGGCTCATATGAAAACAGTATGTATATCTACGGTATAATCATGTTATGCAAAGGAGAAATAGACGAGGGAAAAACATACTTGGACAAACTGGGGTGGAAAGAAAACAAAGGCAAGGCAGAACAATGTTGGAAATGTAACAAAAGAGCCTTGCATGGAATGAGGATGCTGAGGAAAAGGCGCTACATGAGTAACATGACAACACTCCGAGCCAATAGACCCAGTCTATGTGACCTGAAAAACCTCACCACCACATGCAACAAATGTTACTACTACAAGCAGATGGTGAAGTTTTTTTCTTCATTTGAAAGCACCTACATCCTTCAGTGTCTACTTCAGTATTGTTACATTTTCAATTTCAATAAGAGAAGTGAGAGTCTCATGTACTTTTTAAATAAAAATTTAGTTCCTTAAGTTAAATCATGTCTAAAATCCTACTATCTAATAATTAAAACAATATGACCAAAATCATTGCCTCGGTCTACAAAGTCCGTCTAAGAAAAGCAATTTATGCCCAAAAACAGAGTATAGAAACTCTATACATTGGAATCTTAGAGAGCGTTACATTTTTCGTTCAAATGAAGCCAAAATAATCCCATATGAACATAAAATCACAGTATAAAATCACACAACCACAGCTGTGTAAATACAAATAACAATAGCGGAAAATTTTGAAAAGATTACTAAACAAATACTAACCAGTAGATACGGATAGAGCTGAACATCATCTAATTTTCATAAATTTCCAGTCAACGGCTCCCGAAGAGAAGAATCCAAAACGAAGACAGCATCTCCTATACAAATAGTTATGATATAAAGGCAAATATAAAAACATGGATTTGTCATTTAAAAACGATCCAAACCAGAGATGGAGAAGGAACATACGTTATGTAAGAAGATGCCGACAGCGACGACATCAACTACAGCTCCGCCGAGGATACCATGAGGACCGGAAAGCAGACTCCACTTTCGGTATATCATCTTCTTCTTCTTCTTCTTCGAAACTTTTGTTGTCATCTTTTCTGATAATCTGCTAGATTAATTCTTTCGATGAAATTGATTGAAATCTCTGTTCGAGATTGGGCTGTTAATTTGAGATTGGGCTCGAGGCCCATACGACCCATTGGTTCCTTTTAACCAAAAAGTTGTAAACGAAACATTGATTTGAAAACCTAGATTAATTTTACTAATTAAAAAATAAATCAATCCAAATAATTTTTTTACGATTTGGAAATTTTTTTTTATTCCAAATTCTATTTGCAAGAAAGGAAAAAATTTCAACTTTTAAAATGTCCATCCCAATAATTTCATATCTTTAATTTACAAAGCATTTTCATAATTTATTCATTCAAATGTCTTTCTAACAATTAACCATAATTCAATAGAATGTTCTAATTTTTTGTTGTTGTTTCAAACTCTAATGATCAACTTTAAACTAATAAATACCTTATAAAATCATTTCTTTATGACACACACCCCCCCCCCCCTATAAAAAATAATTTCTTAATTATTAATAGTCATAAACCAAAAATAAACTCACATTTGTAAATATATAATAAATATATAACTTTTAAAATATTGGTCTTTCAAAAAAAAGGTAAAACAAAAAAACAAAGAAAGAGTATTAAACAAACAAAAAAATCCCCCGCGAAGCGCGGATCACTACCTAGTTTATCATATATTCCCAAAAAAATCATATCACACAAACTTGTAACTAATTGGACAATTCACATATCTCCTCCGAAATTCAAAAAACTTTTATTCCACGTTTTCCTTTCTAAAAAAATCTCAATTTCCCTCTCTCAACTTTCAGTTTATTCTACTTTATATTTACCACTCAAATTTTCTTTTCCCTTCGATTTTCAGTTTTTGAATCACTAAAATAATACAATTGTAGTGGACTATCTTTATGAAATATGTCATCTTAATTAGTTAACTATTTTATGAATTATGTTATTGTAGGTGTTAGAAACTCCTTTGGAGTTAGTGATGATCTAGAGATTTGTATATCTTACTCAACTATTTAATTTCATGTACTAGATTTTATGTTTCGTATACAAGATGGTTAATTTCAATTGTCACATACTCGGTTATCTAGCGTAGACCATGGTACTTGAATGTTTAAGTTTTCTCCAGACACGAGTTTCTGATAAAATAGTCATCTATGTTTCAAGGACTATCTTTGTCAGTAGTCACCTAATCAATTACCTAACATAAACCATGGTGTTTCAATGCTTAAATTTCTTTTTATCTGTTTATCGGTTGTCATATATAATTCATCTATTTTTTGTCGACTAGATTTATCTATAGCCACACTCGAGTCGTTTGTGCCAAAACTTAATATTAGTGATTTGGTGATGAAGTAGTCATCTACAGTTAGACGACTATTTCGTCAGTAGTCACCTAATCGAGTACCTACATAAACTATGGTGTTTTAATGTTTCAAAAAAAAAATTATTGGTTTATCGTTTGATGTACATAATTCATCTATTTTTTTTCTACTATCTTTATCTGTAATCAGTCACATATCGAGTTGTTTGTGCAAAAACTTAATGTTAGTGATTTGGTGATGAAATATTTATCTACATTTAGACGACTATTTCGTCAGTAGTCACCTATTCGAGTACCTACATAAACTATGGTATTTTAATGCTTAAAAAAATATTCTTGGTTTATCGTTTTTTGTACTTAATTCATCTTTTTGTGACTATATTTATCTATAGTCAGTCACATACTCGAGTTGTTTATTCCAGAACTTAATGTTAGTGATTTGATGATGAAATAGTCATCTACATTTAGACGACTATCTTCGTCAGTAGTCACTTACTCGAGTACCCACATAAACTATGGTGCTTTAATGCTTCAAAATTTCTCTTTATGTGTTTATCATTTTTCGTACATAATTCATCAATTGTTGGCAACTATCTTTATCTATAGTCACATACTCGAGTTGTTTGTTCTAAAACTTAATGTTAGTGATATGGTGATGAAGTAGTCATCTACATTTAGACAACTATCTTCGTTAGTAGTCCACCTGCACGAGTACCTACATAAACTATTGTACTTTAATGATTCAATATTTTCCTTTCTGTGTTTATCGTGTGTCTTACATAATTCATCTATTTTTTGGCGACTATCTTCATCAGTAGTCACATACTCGAGTTGTTTGTTCAAAAACTTAATGTTAGTGATTTTGTGATGAAATAGTCATCTACATTTAGACGACTATCTTCATCAGTAGTCACCTACTCGAGTACTTACATAAACTATGGAGCTTTAATGCTTCAAAATTTCTCTTTCTGTGTTTATCGTTTATCGTACATAATTTATCAATTTTTGTCGACTATCTTTATTTGTAGTCACATACTCGAGTTGTTTGTTCCGAACTTAATGTTAGTGATCTGGTGATGAAATAGTCATATACATTTAGACAACTATATTCGTTAGTAATCACATGCTCGAGTACCTACATAACCTATGATGCTTTAATGTTTCAAAATTTCATTTTCTATGTTTATCGTTTGTTGTACATAATTCATCTATTTTTTATCGACTATTTTTATATGTAGTCACATACTCGAGTTCTTTGTTCCAAAACTTAGTGTTAGTGATTTGGTGATGAAATAGTCATCTTCATTTAGACAACTATGGGTATGTTCGTTTGCCTGCCGCAGGAGGCTGTGTTCTGCAGCTAAGCGGTGTTCGTTTACCAGACGCAGCCTCGTGCGGTCAACGGCTAAACGCAACCTCTCAAGGATGCTTTGTGAGAAAGTTTCAGGGCTACAAGTCTTTTCCTATTTGTCTCTATATATAGAGGATGGACGAGAGAAAATAGGGTAAAAGAGAGTTTGTTCTTGCCACTGTAGGTGAGAGACAAAGGCTGTAACATAGGCTTTATTTTTCTTTGCATCATTTCTATCTTCTACATTCAATCTGGTTTTTCTATTTGCAGCATTCTCATATCACATTGTGGTGAATCAGCATAAAGCTTAAGTCTTTGAGAGGGATTCAAACTCTACACCAACAATGGCGACTTTTAGAGACCGTTTCTTCCAAACCAAAATCGAGCGTACTAAATAAGCCATTGAAGTAAGCTGCAAGACTCTGCTTTCAACTATGTCTTGACATGTTTGCCTCTCTTCTTTCTTTTCCCTTTTCGTTTTGGTGATGCAAAAAAATGATATTTCTTTCAACAAAGTCTTCTTTTGATGGACTTGGAGACGCAAATAAATGATTGTTATTTTGTGTAAACTCAAGAATAGTTTACTTGTGTACAATCCATATATATCTAGATAGTTTCTGGTTTTGAGATTTTGTTCTCTTTGCTTGAATCTCGTGCGACCAATCTTCAGGTCTAGATGCCAATAGTGACAAGAGGACCACAACATCAAAACCTATTTTTTTTTAAAACTTCATAAATAGCCAAAAACTTCATCAATCCTTGAAGTACTCCAATTTTCTTTTCTTTTATAAAGTGCCCAAATTTCTATTTGACGATACTGAATCAGTAAGCAGCCAAGTGTTAATTCACATCTCTCCAATGGTGTTAGCCACCCCACCTCTAATTGGAGGCGAACTCTTTTTGTAAAACAATTATTGTGAGCTCACCACTGGTTTCCTATGTAAAGCCAATTTTAATTTGTATCCTAAATTGGAAAATAAAAATTAGAAGAGGAAATCGTGTCATGTTATATATACTATGAGTTAACCCGCGCTATAGCGCGAAGTAAATTGTTTTTTTTGAATTAAGTGATATATTTTTAAAAATTACATGTTATAAACGTTACATGATTATAGTATATTGTATTTTTTACCGGTTTTAAATCCTGATAAAACTACCATCGACGCATGATTATAAATTTGGTGTTTTCAAAATCGCCATCATCACATGTTTTGACCTTAATCCACGGACTAATACCTCATAATAATATTTTTGTTTAGTTAAGTTTAAATTGGTTGGTATGTATATAAGTATGTATATATTAACATCACACAACCAAAATATAATGTGATGTTAATATATATGTGTATATATACATACCAACACAAATTATAACTTAGATATATATATATATATATATATATATATATATATATATATATATCCTTAGAATAGGAATTGAGTTATGAAATTTTTATTTATTTAAAATTAGATCATCACTTTTGGTAAATGAATTCTATAATATGTCTAAGTAATGATTATAGATAGATGTGTCAAAACGGATACTAATGAAATGTAATAATAATTAGCCTCTTCTTGACTGGATCGTGGACAGGGTACTAAGGAGAAGAATGATGTTGCAATGAACATTACAATGTCATATGGAATGTTCACTACGAGAACTATTAGAGGCAACATGTAGATTTTCAGAGGCAAACGTTTTGAGAGAAGGTGAATTCGGTTACGTTCACAAGGGAGTGCAAGAGAAGAAGAAGTTGATGATGATTACTGTATTAGATATGTTAGTTTAGGACTTGGTTTATTATTATTTTTTAGTTTATTTATAATTTGGTGTATTACTTTTGTTTTATTATAGTTTATGATCCGATGTATTACTTTAGTTTTATGTTAGTTAAATGATTTAGTTTAATATGATTGTTTTAATTTATTTTATGATTTTTATCACAAAAATTATAATGTTTTAATTATATTTAATTAAAAACATTATTAATATGATTGCTAACTAATAAAAAATAAATTATTATGGATGTACAAAATTTAAACTATATTATTTTTCAAAAATATAAATGTACCAAAATTATATAAAATAAATTTGAATTAAGTGAAAAACTATCGCTATCATATTTTACCAAAAAAACAAAAATTATCGTTAGCGTCAGGCAAATGAACAGGCCTACGATCAGTCGCAGCGTCCAACTGCGCGGCTAACAAACGAACAAACATGCGACCAGTCGTAGAGACCAGCCGTGCAGCTGCCAAGAAAACAACAACTGTCGTGTCTGGTCGCAATATCTGGTCGCAGCCGCAGACAAACGAATGTACCCTATATTTGTCAGTAGTCATCTGGTTTTTGTCAAGAAAGAACAAAAAAATAGTCATATGTTTTTCATAAAAATAGTCATATGTTTTACATATATCAAAAGAAAAACAAAATTTAAGTCACAAAGTTATCTTATTACCAATTTTGAGGATGATCAGAAGGTAGAAAGGTCTTTCTTAGCTTGGTGCGATCAATTTTTTTAGGGTTATGACTTAAGATTTTGAGGTTTACTTTCAAAAATCATATATATATATATATTACTCCAAATGCGTGTCTTTGTTAAATGCGGAACTATGTGAAACTTACACATATATGATATATGACATAACCTGAGCTAAACTCATGTGATTCTACATAGAAATATGACCCAAAACTCGAATATGTAAAACTGTTAAAATTTACCTTGTTTTACTATTAATAAGGGATACTACACTCGAATATTCATGTTCTATCGTTGTTTTCTCCATATCCAAGGATGTTTACATATCACTTTTCTTGTACAAACTTGTGTGTTGAAGTTCTTTTTTTTTTGTTAAAAAGCCTGCTTGAATTAATAAAATAGAATGTAAAGGATACAAGGAAACAAGAAGAACCAGAAACAACAGAGCATAAAAGAAAGAGCTAACAATTGCTCAAGTGCCATAGAGGAAAAAACCGAGACAATCTATCACAATTGAAACAGACATGAACATTACCACAAATCAAATCGAAAACCACAAGATAAAGAGATGAAGAGCAGAATATCTGAGATGTTGAAACGCCTGAGGGAGAGTTGAACTCATGCCGCAGACCATAAGAGAAGAAGAGACCTCGGTGGAAGGGTGAGACCATGATGATCTATCTTCTGTTGCTCTCCAACCAAATTTCATAGATATGGAGCATTGCCAACCTTGAAGGACACACGACTCGGAGTTGAAGAGTATAACCAAGCCAGAATCTGATATCCTAAGAGGAGTGAGGAGATGGAAGGCGTATCCGAGAAGTTACTTCTGCCCAGATTTCATAAGAGTAATAAGGGCACTCGAAGAAAAGGTGATTCCTTGACTCATTTGATAAACCACAAAGGAAACAAGTGTTTTCAACGTCCTGGCCTCATAGAGAAACTCTATCAAGGGTTGGGTTTCTGTTAAGGACGAAGAGCCAAGTAGTAGTTGAATGCTTAGGGATAACAACCTTGTTCAATACCAAAGAGGACCAAACTCCCTTGGAGGAGAATGTTTTATGGATATGATTATCAATCAACCAAAGAGGATGGTCACTACGAAGGAGATAAGCTGAAGCTGCTTTTCTGATCTGGCTGGGGGGAGATTCCAACCAGTGGGGCTCCTCAAGTCACTCACGAGAGCATGAAGAGGGATTCCTAGAGCTTATGTGCCTGAAGCTCCTAGGAAATCAATGGTGTTTTGGCAGCTTGTGGCGACACGATCCCTCATAAATTTCTGGAATTTAACGGCTTCATTCCAAGGATTGCTTCTCTATTTCTCCTTGTTCTTTCTTCTCTATAGTTGACTACTTGATATGTTTTGTTTGATTGTTCCTTCACTGTTCTTTGTTCTTATGGAATAAAAAAGAATTTTGAAACATACTTGTTTGATGTTTCTTTGGTGTCACTTCATTGATGAGATTCTGAATGTGACGATCTCTGGAGTTCTATGGGTTTGGCGGCTCTGTTTGCAATTTCATGTGAAGATCAAAGTTTGGAAACCTAGTAGAATCTAGGAACAAATGTGTGTATCTCGCAATCGGGGAGAGATCGTTAGAACTTGGAAATTTTGATTGAAATCAAGAAATGGTTTGAAAAATACTTTCTCTAATAAGTAAAAATATAATAGCAAAAGAAAGTTCATGTTTTACCAAAAAAAAAAAAAAAAAAGTTCATGCATGAAGAAAGTAGTTACTATTTTTGGTAATATATGTTGGACGTCTCCATGAATCTTGGCTGTCTATGATTACGAAAATCTAATAATTGCTTTGGTTGTGAAGCCATTATATTTGAGATATTACAAATAGAATGTTATATTTGGAGGAATGTCTATTTATCACATTATATTCTTGATTTGCCATGTATATACTATATATACATATACCTACATATCAACACACACATTTATTTTCATTACAATATCTTGCAAATCAAATTAGATTCTTTCTTATAAGTAATGATCGGAATCTTGACCCAAGTCCAAATTACTCATAGGGCATGTAAAGGTACGTATAGTAATAAAGAACGAAAAATAATTTTCTTGAAAATCAATTACTACTAGATGATAAAACGATAAACATAAGACTAAAACTTAATTATCAAATTATTAGTAACATGTTGAAAGATCAAAAAGATCCAAAGAGAGAAAAAAAAAAACTAAAATGCCAAAAACTGAAAATGGAATCATCATCACACATGGCTATTATACTCACTCACATCTGGATCCATTTAGCAAGCTGGGTCGGGTTAACCAGACCAGGCACATGGGTCCCATCTGTTTTGAACACGCTCGCCACGTCAGAGTAGCTCTGGCGAGCTTTCTTCTTCTTCACTTCCATGTGTTGCGGCGGCGACGGCGAGTCCAGCGGCCCAACTTCGGCCCATCCATGGTAAAGCTTCCGGCCCAACATCGTACCGCACGTGAGGAACTCGTGCGCCATGTAACCGGCCAATAGCCAGTTCGATGTAACCGGAGGAGGAGTGGCTCTCGAATCTAAACCACTCTCCGTCATCTCCTTGCGTTTTCTCGACGCGCCTAGCATCTGTACTCTATGCGCGTGGTGTTGGTTTTGGCTCATTTTTTTTGTTTCGCGATTCTCTTTTGGTTATGCCACGTGGCCGTTGGATCAGGGTTATAAAAGAGAGAGGGTAGAAATGTCAATTTAATTTTTTTTTATCTGAGGCGAAAAACGTCAAACGCATGACTGTCGAGAGAAATGAGCGGATACGGACAAAAACAAAAAAAAAAAGTTTTTGAAATAAGATTTATTTACTAATTAAAGGGAATAAAGAAAAAAAACGATCGGAGATAAATCTGAGAGTATCGGTGACGGCATATAGACGGCGACTTCGAGGATCGGTGAATAAATCGTGGCCGGAGATCAGGGAGTAAGAGGAAGGAGGAGATCAGGGAAGAGATGACGCCGCCGGAGATCGGCGGAGGAGTAAAAAAAAAGCGGAAAACGGAGAGAGAGAAAAGGGGATAAAATAGGAGAGAGAGAGATGAAGGGGAAAAGTTGGAGGCGTAACTTCTTATATTCGATAGATTAAAAACATTAATGGGCCTAAAAGGCTATGAGGTCTTAAATGGGCCTACAAATTAAATCTGATGGGCTTAAGAAGTCGAGTCTCTTTGTTGGTATACTATTTACCTTTCTTGATCTACTTAACAAAATACTTTTGTTTTAATATTGGTAAATTCTGCCGTTCGTAATGGAAACAAATTAACGTGATTTCAATTTTTGTTCTATTCGTAGAAAATTTTAATGGTATGGAAAGTTTGTACACTCTTAAACAATCACACACTTAAAATTGTAGATGAACGAAAAGCTATTAGTTCTCCTTTTTTTTCTTTTGTATTCACATTTTTCTTCATAGTTATTTTTTTTTTTATAAAGGTGATGAAATATGCATGGTATTTTATCAAAAAAAAATTGTTCACTCTTAAACAATCACACACATAACATCGTAGATGAACAAAAACTTATTTTTTTCTTCTTTTGTATTCGCAGTTTTTTTCACAGCTAAAAAGTTTTTATATGGACAGTTAAATGCATTCTATTGTATCAAAAATTGGCCACTTCCGAAAAAGATTATTGGGTAAATTAAGTGAATATGATAGGTTGACCTACAAATTAAGAAAATATTAATTTGAAATGGTAAATTAGTTGTCGTCTCCTCTGACAACGAGATTTTTTTACTCGTTTTGTCTCTATCTGATGTCAGCGAAGTTATGTTTATCAAGAAACATTAAATGCTCTGACTCATACAGGAAAGAGAAGCAAGTTGAGTTGAGTGCTTTAAATGCACTGATGTTGCAACCTATCTTTCGTCGCTAAACGAGTTAGTACAGTTATCGGCGATACCATTCATTAATCCGGTTATCGTGTTAACTCAGTTATCATATCGCGTTAAGTTTATGTTTATTGTGTTAACTTAGACCTTGATTGGTATAACATATAGTAGAGCAGAAGCAGTATGCTACTGAAATTGTATGAAATTGTATGCTCTGATTAATGTAGTGATTGGCAGAGTTATGAAATATTATATATAAAATTATTTAATATATTTATTCATAAGCACTAAATCTATAGTTTTATTTATAATATAATTTTTAATAATTGTTTTCATATTTCAATTGTATTTATTATATTATATATTTTTGAATTTTTTATTTGAAAATTAATAAAAATAAATAAAATAATGGTAAATATTAGTTTTAAAAGTATAAAATTTACACTTTAATATAAACATAATTTTTGATATTATTTAACAAAATAAATTAATTATATAAAATTATTTTAATTTTTTTTGATATTTTATACGTTAATGCTCTGCCAAAAACTTTATATGAAAAACATAGAGGAAGGAGCATTTGCAGAGCATTTGGAGCTTCTAAATGCTTCCCTAAATGCTTTGTTGATTGGTTGATAAAATGATTAATACTTTTTTAAATACTCTACCAATCAAGGCCTTAGTTATCAAATCATATAAAATATATAAATTTAAATTTAAATCGTGAATTAACGTTTTTTCTTTATGTATATATAAGTTCAATAAAAAAGATTTGTATTTTTCTGACTTAAATAACATGATAACAATTATAACAACATATTATATAGAATGGTAACGCGATAGCAATAATATCTGAATACTTATAATGTGCTAACATTAATATTTGATACGTGGTTAACATGCTAAATAATATGTAATCGCGATAAGTTTATGTTTAATGTGTTAACTTAGTTATCATATCATCAAAAACTATGAAAATTCAAATTAAATTCGTGAATTTATGTTTTTTAAATTGTATATATAAGTATGATAAAAATGATTAATGTTTCTCTTACGTAATTGACACGATAACAATTATAACAACATATTATATAGAAATCAAGTTAACAATTCGATTTAACGTATAACATTATTAACAAGTCAAGTTAACAATTCAATTTAACATATAACATCGTTAACAAGTAAAGTTAACATGTAGACATCGTTAACAACTCAAGTTAATGTATAATATCGTTAACATATCATGAATTGTATTGTGAAGTTGCAAATGAGGTTTATCAAGAGAACAAGTCATTTGCCATGTTAATAGGATCTTGAGACATGAAAGGTCTGTATACTAACTATTAACAAAGTTAGCATCGTCGCCGAACCACCAAAAAAAAAGAGATCCCAATAGCTCAAGAAAGAACCACCGGCATTGCCTTTTAACCTTCAATAATTTCCGACCATCGACACGGATAACTATCTTAACGACCACAACGAGTATCTAAATCTAAAATCACAAGGGTTTTGAGTAATGATATCGCGAAAGATAGATCTAAAATCCATCATAATGATATCACAAACCCCACAAGGAAAGTCGGATCTAAAATCCATCATCATCAATCTTTAAAAATGGATTATGATGAACACTCTATGTGTTTTGGGTAATGAGAAATGAATGTGAAAGATTGAATCTTTGTGAGTTTCGTGGGTTTTCAACTCTTGGTTTTTTTGGAGTTTTGTAAAATTCAGTGGAGGATAATGTTTTTTCATGAGAGGGAAGTATGATCGAAAATGACGAAAAAGAAGATGAAAAGAAGAAGAGAGAAGCAAAGAGACAGAGATGGAAAATGAGAGGGGAAAAAGAGAAAAAGAAGATGAATAAATAATACAGAAGGTTGAATTAAATGAATAAATGTTCTTACGTAATCTCTCTAAACGACAACAACAACTTTTCCAACATATGTAGCGGTTTAGGAGTTTTTTACACATGAACATAGATGGTTGAACAGTTTGAAAAAGTGTCACTTAATTTTGCTGTTATAAATTGGTAGATAGTGCAATTAGAATTGAAGATAATGGTAAATCCAATGCCCTTGAACTAATAATCAGAGATCTTAAGGTTTATATACATGTTTTCATTATTTATGTCTTCTTATTTTTCTTGTGTTTTGAATATTAATGTAGATTGTTTAGCACATATATAGTGGTAATTATCGTTCTTGTGATTTTATTTTTATAAGCTATAATCTTCGGTTTGAAAATAAAATGCAACTATTCTTTTTAATTTAAAATTGTGTATACGAAAGCTCACTAAAAAGCCTAGCCAGCAGCGACATCACTCATATAACTTCTAAACATTAAGTACATATTATTCTTTTTTTTTGTTTTGACCAAAACATATTATTCTATATTCCACAGTAAGTTTTGTTCTTTTTTCTCTTAAATTGTCCTTATTTCTGAATCCTGATTCTTTCACGTCGCGTACGAAGCAAATCAGGATGCGGACTTATTGAGCAGACACCAATCCCTTTCAATTATTCATGTTTGAGCAGATTTTCCAAACCTCCTATTAATTACTCCCAAGCCCAACCGCTTACTTTGAATTTTGTTTTAGCACCGTCATTTAATTGAATTGGTCGACCCCATTATAATGCCGGTGTTAAACTTACTCCTTCTGTTTCAGAAAAAATGTCATTTTAACATATTTTCCACATATTATAAAAACTATTAAAAATTAAATATTATATCTTATTAATACACTAAACAAATTTTCTCTCTTTAATTAATACACTAAAACAATAAAGTTAAAACTGAATTTTTATTCAAAATTATGCATTAAAAACATAAAACAACACTTTTTGTAAAACAAAACTTTAAAATAACATTTTTTTGTGAAACGGAGGAAATAAAACTTGATCAATTTTCTAACCCAAGCAATGGTGGGCCAGTCGCGGTGGGAGATAGTTGCGTCTCCTCCCCTCTCCCGGTTCGAGTCGCTTGCGGATGGGATGGTGTTTATCAACACACATTTTTTTTTGATTATTTTATCTAAAAAAAATAGAGCAAAATCGGATGGAAGGTTTGTAGGTTTGGCCCAATTCGCATTGTTCCGGGTGATTATATTTTGACCTAAATATAAAACGGTCTAAATGGGCTACGCCCAAATTGATCCTCAGTCAAAATAGGTTAGACCGTGCGGTCGCGGACAAGCCCAAATAACTCAATTACAAAAAAAAAGATTTAGGGTGAAATTGATTCGGGGAAAATTATTTTTCAATTGACGACAAAAACATTTTCATCTAACGACATAAATATCTTCTCCAGCGACGACGTACATACATATTTTTCGACGACTGAAAACAAATGAGTATACTGTATAATTTATCTCTTTACTATCTCTCTCTCAAATATTTTACGGCTTGATTTGAAACGACCGTTCTAATTTGGTTTTGCTTTTCGGAATTTTCTTCAATCTCTTGTGGAATTTCTCTTTAGGGTAAGGTTGTGAGTGTTTGGTGTTTTAGAGTTGTTGTGGAATCTCTCTTTAAGGTTGTTGATTTCTCACAGATATTGTGATCTCTCTTAGAGCATGTGCAGCATGAGTATTTCAGCGAGACACTTCTTATTAAAAAAAAATGAAAAAAGTAAGAAAGAGAAAAGGAGAGAGCGAGAGACTGTGTATGAGACACTGTGAACAAAAACTAAGACACCCTCACGCTGATGTAATGCGCGGGTATTGGTGTAATTTTTTTTTTTAGACACCCAAGGAAGCGTCTACCGCTGCATAAACTCTTAAGTGTACGTAATTGATTTCTCACCGTCAAGGAGCTCAATTCCTTCCCACAACAAGGTATCTTTGAATCAATTAATGGTGTCACATATGCAGCGTTACGACGAATTAATCCTATGACGTGATGTTTAAAACATTGCAATAACTTCAATGGCATCAAAGTCTATGTTTGATAATGGCATACATGATACAAAATAAATACTTTAGAAATTGTCCATACAAAAATACCGTAACTACTAAACAAGCCCAAAAGTTTGTCGGACAGAAGAGAGCAACCATGTTCCGGGAATGACATGTAGATTTCGAATTGGAGGAAGAGTAACAAGTGGTTTGTATTTTACTAAATATTTTGCGGTTAGGACATAATAGGTTGGAAAATAAATAAAGTTTTTTTTTTTTATTCAAACCGCAATAAATTCTTCATCTAACTCGCTCATGGTTTTGTGTGAAAGCTCCAAATGGTTGTTTATTTAATAGAATGGATTTAGATTTATTTTTTTTCTGGGCGAAAAATGGACTTAGAATTATACTAATGAACATATTATCGATAAAAAAATTACCCTTGACCTTGATTCAGAACACATGTAAAATTATTATAAGAGAAAGAAAGGTATATCCATTTTAGAGGCTAATAAAAACATTTGGCCAAACTAAGAACTACATATTCTAAAACTTTCTAAAAACATATATGTTAAATATGGAAAAAAAATTAAGTTAATTACACTAACACAAGTTACACAACTACTCAATTAACGTTCCCGCGGGAAATTTCCAAATATGTGTAAACTATATCAGTTAATGATGAAATTATCATCTGATGCATTGTAAAATACTAAAATTGATTATATCCGCAAGACATTATTTATCAACTACAAAATAATAGTATTTGATCTAATTAAACTAAACGGTAAAGCCTACTTGGTAGATTTGAGTAAATTAAATATTAAACTCGTTTTTTATATTATTTTTTTTCTACAATAAAAAGGAAGGAGAAAATATATGTATTATAGAGATTTGTTACTAGAAAACATGTGGAGAGGAGGAAATCGCAAAAGGATTTAGGAATTGAATGCAGTGAGTAGTAGAGTAGTAGTTAGTGGTTGAAGTAAGTTAATGCAAAGATAAAAGTAGATAATTAAGTGTTGCTATATAATCGACCGTAATGCAAGATAGGTTTTGATCATCGGGCAGTGAACCCTGCAAAGAACAAACAAACATACTCAACAAGTAGGAAGACATGGGGCGTCTCGTTAATGGAGCTACTCTCTTGGCTTTGTTATGTTTCCATGTCTTTGTCGTGAATGTTGCAGCCAGAAATGGTGTGAGCTCTAGCAAAGATGAGGAGGAGAAGACGTTGATTGGAGGCGGCAAGGGTGGTGGCTTTGGCGGCGGATTTGGAGGAGGAGCCGGCGGTGGATTTGGAGGAGGAGCTGGTGGTGGTTTTGGAGGAGGTGGTGGTGCTGGTGGAGGTGGTGGCGGAGGCGGAGGAGGTTTTGGTGGTGGACATGGTGGAGGTGCCGGAGCCGGTGGTGGATTTGGTAAGGGCGGAGGAGTTGGCGGTGGTTTCGGAGGTGGAGGAGTTGGAGCCGGTGGTGGGTTTGGAAAAGGCGGAGGGATCGGTGGAGGAATCGGAAAGGGTGGCGGAGTTGGCGGTGGAATTGGTGGTGGTTTCGGCAAAGGCGGTGGAGTTGGTGGCGGAATTGGCAAAGGTGGAGGTATTGGTGGCGGTATCGGCAAAGGCGGAGGAGTTGGTGGCGGTATTGGCAAAGGTGGAGGAGTAGGCGGTGGTTTCGGCAAAGGCGGAGGAGTTGGCGGTGGTATCGGCAAAGGCGGAGGTATTGGTGGTGGTTTTGGCAAAGGTGGAGGAGTAGGTGGCGGCATTGGCAAAGGCGGAGGTATTGGTGGTGGTTTTGGCAAAGGTGGAGGAGTAGGTGGCGGCATTGGCAAAGGCGGAGGAGTTGGCGGTGGTATCGGCAAAGGCGGAGGTATTGGTGGTGGTTTTGGCAAAGGTGGAGGAGTAGGTGGCGGCATTGGCAAAGGCGGAGGAGTTGGCGGTGGTTTCGGCAAAGGCGGAGGAGTTGGCGGTGGTATTGGTGGCGGCATTGGCAAAGGTGGAGGCATTGGAGGCGGTATTGGCAAAGGCGGTGGTATTGGCGGAGGGGGTGGATTTGGCAAGGGCGGAGGTATTGGCGGAGGAGTTGGATTTGGCAAGGGCGGAGGTATTGGTGGCGGTATCGGCAAAGGAGGAGGCATTGGAGGTGGAGGAGGTTTTGGCGGAGGAGGTGGATTTGGTAAAGGCGGTGGAATAGGTGGTGGGATAGGCAAAGGAGGAGGATTTGGCGGAGGGGGTGGATTTGGGAAAGGCGGAGGTTTTGGTGGAGGTGGTGGATTTGGTAAGGGCGGAGGATTTGGCGGTGGAGGCTTTGGAGGCGGAGGTGGAGGTGGAGGAGGCGGTGGAATCGGACACCACTAAGCTAAAAGCCTAAAAACACATGAAGTTTGCGTTGAGTGCAAGCATCACTTACGTACACATGGTTTACAAGTCTTGAGTGTTCCCAAATATACTAGCTTTATGTATTTTGAATTGCGAGGAATGAGTTTCTTTAGACGCATTCTAATAATTTACATTTTATCGTGTAGAACACTAGAACTGCATTTGGTCGAACGTGAATGTTCTTAAAATCCGATGAAGAGCAGTGGATATATAGTCAAGCAAAATTACAAAATATATTGACCAACATGAAACGCACAACTTGTTGAGAAGTAGAAATAAACAAACAACATAAGTAATTACAATGTTACAGCTTACAATAAGATCATCGCCGCTTCTATTCTCAACCACTCTCGCTCTTTTCTCTCTTCCTCGCTCTCTTTCTTACCTTTATAGTTAATCGTTATTATATAACTATTCAATTGGTTATCAGTTACAATCAAGAATATATACGATGAATGATTACAATCCCGCGCACGCAAGGGGCTAATGTGACTTGCTAGTTATATATTTGGAAAAAACTCACTCAAAAGATTTTGGCGTCGAACTTTACAACAAACTTGGATCGTATACTTGCACTTTTGGTGGATGAATCTCAAGATAAGCTACTATTATTTCTCTTAAGATACTCTTTTCAGATAACTTTACATTCAATTTGGCGAGAGAGGAATGGTAGAAGACATGGAGACCCAGCCACTCTTCCCGCCCAACTTATGAAACGTATAGACAAGCAAATCCGTAATAGATTGCTGTCAATTCGAAGCATGGGCGATGCGAGATACGACAAAGGGATGAAACTTTGGTTTGCTACTCGATGAAATTTTCTGCTCTCATTTATCTGGCTAAAAACTTGTATTGAGAAAGCTCAAAAACTGATGCATTTTTTGTAACTACGGTTTTTTGGTTGAATACAATTTTACATTCAATTCAAAAAAAAAAAAAAGTGACTTGCTAGTTACACGTATTACCAGTTATGATGAAAATTCCTCTTTAAAGGAATAGATAATAGGAAAAATGACTAAAAAACTCTGAACTCATAACTTTCAGCCAAAAAAAACTCCAACTACGCGATGGATAAAATAAATATTCAACTTTCATTGACTAATCCGTTTAATCCCTAATTTTTATTGACCAAGCCATTTTAGACCCAACGTTAGTCAACTATAACTGTTGACTAACAGCAGGACTAAAAAGCTTAGGGAAAAATGCCTAAAAAACCCTAAACTCACAATTTTCAGCCAAAAAAAACTTCAACTAGGCGATGAACAAAATAAACCTTCAACTTTCGTTGACTAATACGTTTAATCCCCAACTTTTATTGACCAAACACTTTTAGACCCAACGTTAGTCAACTAACGATAGGATTAACGACATGACTAAAAAGCTTGATAAAGGTTGGGAAAATGCCAATATTTTAAAGTTTTTAATAAAAACTTTACCATAATATAAAAATAAAATTAGCGTTTTTAAAAATAAAATCAATTTCTAAGAAAGATGACCCAAATATGATTTTTTTATTCAAAATTGTTTTGGAAATAATTACTAAAATTTGAAATATTTACTAACTAGTTTATAATATAAACATTAAAATGTTAGATCACACAATGAAAATGTTAGTAAACTTTATAACTATTTACAATAAAATATAAATTTATTTTCAAAAATTTATATTCCCGATATATAAATAATTAATCATACTCATGTTATCTTTCGCAAAATTTATAATTTTTAAAAAATTTAGCTCCTGGACAGTACGGCGTGTACGTATATGTACGGTACATAGATAGACAGAGGGATGACTACATTCGTCATTTACATACTAAAAGACAAAAAAAAAATAAGTGTTAACTTATTAAGTAAAGTTGAAATAAGTGACTTTATGTGCAATTATGTCTTGTAACTATTTTAATCTAAAATTTTGTAAAATCTTTTTATGTAGCCAAAAAAATCTCTAACTTTTATTGACCAAACCATTAAAATCCCCAACTTTTATTGACTAAACCATTTTAGTCCTGCCGTTAGTCAACTATAGTCCTATGGTTAGTTGACTAACGTTGGGTCTAAAATGACTTGGTCAATAAAAGTTGAGGATTAAATGGGCTAATCAACGAAAAATGAAAATTTATTTTGTCCAACGCGTAGTTGGAGTTTTTTTTGGCTGAAAGTTGTTAGTTCAGGGTTTTTTAGGCATTTTTCCCATAGATAATATGTTGTATCCATTAATTAGTAAATTTATGACATGTCCCGCCATTCTCCACAGTTTATTTAGTAATCCAGTTACATATAATTAACAATCTCCAAAACTAAAACTTGATGTATTGGTTTTTTTTTTTTTTTTTTTTGCATCGGCAACATTTTCATATAGTTATCAGTTTAACCTTAAAAAAACATTTCATTTCACTTATTTATTCATTAGTTATTTCCAGGTTTCATTTCATTTCGTAAATTAATATTATTTTTCGGGATTCCAAATGTAAAAATCATTTCACTTCGCAAAAGAACATGAACCAAGAAAGAAATACTAGGATAAAGTAAGAAGTTAAAAATAAAATGTTACAAAACCATATGCCGTAGCTTCTTATTAAAACGATGACGTCATTTTTTGCTAAGATCCGCCTCCAAAGACACCTTGAGCCACCGTGATAAGCGTCGAAGTTGTGAAGGAGAAGATCACGGTGAGCTTAAGGAAGTGGACAGCAAAAAAAAACTCAACAATCATTCTGAAGCCCGATAAGAGGTTCATCGATTAAGTTTGACTTAATCTTTTGAAGTGGTGATTCCGATTGTTATTTGCTTCTTGTATTTGTTTTCTATATAAACTCAAGAAAAAAAAAAAAAAGTAGTGTCAACTACCAATTAAGAAAGTTCTTGTATGTTTTATGTTCTTTTTGCTTTGATTGGGACCAAAGCTCATCACACCGCATGCGACTCAGCTTGCATCACTGAAAGACCCTTTCCTAGCCACCATACCTAAACGTATCAAACACCATCATCAGCAAAAAAATAAAAATCCACTTTTAATCTTATAAAACTCGAGGGCGGCTCTAGTAAAATGATAGTTGCAACATCGACATTGATGTATATGACAGGGCAAGAGACGATACAAACGTTGAAGGAATCTTGTATATATATCGTTGTCAAATGAATATATCTAAGAACTACATAATTTTTTTGATGCTATCAAAATATTTTGATAATTTGGTTTCAACTTTGAATAGAACCAAAACTGAGTCATCTCCTAACATCGATCTATGAAATAATACAAGTGGTGAATATAGCGTGAAACAATTTTGTTTCATTTTAAAATGATCACCAGCTAGACATTACATGAAATCGGCTTTTGACTTCTTTTTTTTTTTTTTTCTCTCATAATTAATATATATCCATACCAAATTTAAAAATCCTTATTAATATTTAAAATCAATGGATTATGTGGCCTTGCTTCTTGACATTAAACTAGAATAATGAGGATCACGTTATCTATCTGTAATTATTTTGTTATAAACACTTAGTTTATACAAGTAATAAATAATATGTCTCCTAAGACACGCCATTAGGTTCTGGCTTATTTCTATATAAGTAAGCATATGAGTGAATGTAATGTAGCTTCGAAAAATCCCCATCTTTAGATCAATCCAAAAAAGAAAGGTATTTTTCTTGTGTACATGATTTAATTATTCGTTGATTCATTCGATTTTTGTCCAAGAATTTCAGAAAAATAAGTTTTGGATAGGAAACAAAAAGGAGTAAAAATGAGAGTGGCGGTGATCGGAGGTGGGATAAGTGGATTGGGAAGTGCCTACGTTCTTGCAAGAGAAGATGGAATTAAGGAGCTGGTGTTGTTCGAAAAGGATGAGTCTTTAGGAGGTCATGTCAAAACGATGCGTTTTGATGGCGTTGACTTGGACCTTGGATTCATAGTCTTTAATCGTGTACGTACCCTTTGCTCTTCCTTTCTCTCTCGAATTGTAAACTATTTGCGTTTACATTTGCATTTATTTTTCGTTTATTATTTTTTTTTTTTCAAATGAAAACAATTTTCTTCTTTGTTAATTGTAAACGCAAACAAACAGTTTGCAAACAGAATTATATATATTATGAAAAACTGAATATATTTTATATAACTGTGTTTTTTTTCCATAAAAAACTTGTTCTTCAACCAAGTTGTTGGTGGTCGGGTGGTTTCCTTACTGCGGTGAGTGTCGGCCCTGTTGGTCTAGGCCAGGGATCGATTCCCCGCGGGAGCGGAATTACCAGGACAAGCATTTGGCCAAGTGGGACATTATAAGTGGGCTGTGTCACTCCCACCCGGGAGATTAGTCTGGGCCTTTGGGCTTGGGATTACTCCCGGGGGCCGAAAAAAAAAAAACTTGTTCTTCTTTTCATGTCATGTAAACGCAATTACATAAATTGCAAAAAAAAAAAAAAAAATCAAAACCTAAGTGGATGACGATCATTAATATATGTGGTTAGGTTGCGAATCCGAACATGATGGAGTTCTTCAAGAATCTTGGAGTAGACTTGGAGGTTTCAGACATGTCATTCTCTGTGAGCCTTGACAATGGGAGAGGCTGCGAATGGGGAAGCCGCAACGGCTTTTCGAGCTTGTTTGCTCAGAAGAAGAACATTTTGAATCCATATTTTTGGAATATGATCACAGAAAATATGAAGTTTAAGAAAGACGTAGAAAAATACATTGAAGAACTGGAGCATAACCCTGATATCGACCGGAACGAAACCCTAGGAGAGTTTGTAAAGTCTCATGGATACTCTGACTTGTTTCAGAAGGCTTACTTGGTGAGTTTTGGCATATATTTTTTCGAGAATTTCTTGGAAGACAAGAAAGATTAAATTATGTTGTTGGTCACAGGTACCGGCATGTATTTCGATATGGTCATGTCCATCAGACGACGTCCTTAACTTTTCGGCTTACTCTGTTCTTTCGTTTTGTCGCAACCACCATTTGCTTCAGGTTCATTACATATAAATCTGTTTAAAAGTGTTTTCTTATTTCTAAGCTTTTAACCAAAACAGAGAGTATTTACTCTAACTTATTTTAAATTTATCTCTCAGCTCTTTGGGAGACCACAATGGCTGACTGTTGCGGGACGTTCTCAGACTTATGTGGCAAAGGTTCCATATTAATACAATTATATATATATATATATATATATAGTTGGTTTTGTTACTTATATTACTTTCGAACCAGGTTAGTGCAGAATTGGAGAAACGAGGATGCAAGATTAGAACAAGTTGCAATGTACAATCTGTTTCGACATCTAAGGATGGTTGCATCATAATAACAACCGAAGATGGATCTCAACAAGTGTTTGATAGATGTATATTTGCTGTACACGCACCAGATGCTCTGAGATTGCTTGGAGAACAAGCCACATCTGATGAAACTAGGGTTCTTGGTGCTTTCCAATACGCTTACAGGTAATACTCTGTTTAAGTTGAATTCAAGAGATTCATTAACATGTCAATGTCATCGATATGTAGCGATCTTTATCTCCACCGCGACACTGATCTGATGCCGCGGAATCCTGTTGCGTGGAGCGCTTGGAATTACCTAAGAAGTTTGGAAAATAAAGCGAGCATGACATATTGGCTCAATATAATTCAGGTATATTGACACATTTTGGATAACTTTAAACATGAAATAAATGAGATTGAAGTGTCTTTTTTTGCTGCAGAATCTTGGAGAGGAACATGATCCATTCTTTCTCACCTTTAACCCTGAAGTTACCCCACAAAAAACATTGTTCAAATGGACCACTGCTCATCATCTGCCCTCTGTCTCTGCTTGGAAAGCTTCACAGGAGATGAGCAAGATTCAAGGGAAACGTGATTTATGGTTCTGTGGTGCATATCAAGGTAAAGCCTAGATTTTGTATTGTCACTCAAATTCGTTTAATCCCATTCAATATTCATTTGGTCCGTGGACCTTTTTGTAGGCTATGGTTTTCATGAAGACGGGCTAAAGGTATTGAGCATTTCTATAATTAGTCCGATTCATTGTTCCTCCTAATGAGTTTTTTTGTACATTGAAAGTATGGTGATTTTATGTCAGGCGGGTATGGCGGCTGCACAAGGTCTGCTAGGGAAAGATGTGGTGACACCTCTGAGCAACCCAAAACACATGGTCCCATCTCTAACCGAGAAAGGGGCTCGGTTTTTCTTTACTAGATTCTTGAGACATTTCATATCGACCGGTTGTGTAAAGTGAGTCCCCTCCTCTATCTGATATGCCGAGCTCAATATTTCTGTCATTAGTTTCTTCCATTGTTACTTTTACTTATTAGCTAGATCCTAACAGAATAATTGAGGAAGGAGGATCGGTGTACACTTTCGAAGGCAAGGATTCAAGATGTCACTTGAAATCTGTCTTAGAGATTCACAGTCCTCAGTTTTACTGGAAGGTTAGCGCGTAGGACACCGATTTGAGAAGAGCTCTTTGAAACTGTGAAAATCGTTTCTTCAAACGCTCAAGAACTGGATTCTTGGTTTCTTTTTTTCTTTTTTTTGTTGTTCCCACAGGTTATGACACAAGCAGATTTAGGTCTTGCTGATGCTTATATCAATGGTGATTTTTCGTTTGTTGATAAGGAAACAGGACTTTTGAATTTGATCATGGTATGGTAAATACACTTATCGAAGCATAGAGATTGAGTTTAAAAACTTGTGACATCTTTCTGCTTGATCATTAAAAAACTTGCAGATTCTCATAGCTAACAAAGAACTGAACTCAAAAAACACAAATGTTTCTAAGAAAAGGTAAAGAAAGATTCAATTTTTAGTTGAGCTATTACGTAAGCTTTCACTTGTTCACACCATTACACAACATTGTGTTTGATATCGCAGGGGGTGGTGGACACCGATGTTTCTGACTGCTGGTATAGCATCTACAAAGCATTTTCTAAAGCATGTCTCTAGACAGAACACTTTAACTCAAGCGCGAAGGAACATTTCTCGTCACTATGACCTTGTAAGTTTTCTTATGCCAACATTCATTGTGTCTCAAACGAACATCTCCAGTCTGAGTTTACGAATTGCTTCATCGCTGGGTAATGTTGCAGAGTAATGAGCTTTTTGCTTTGTTCTTGGATGATACCATGACTTATTCCTCTGCAGTATACAAGGTGACACTTGTTTTGTTGTTGCTTTTCTGTTACTGTGTCATGATTCTGAGTTCTGAATTCAAGCTTTCGCCATTATCTTGTAATAGTCGGACGATGAGGATCTGAGAACTGCACAAATGAGGAAAATATATCTTCTGATTGATAAGGTAACATTTATAGGAGAGCATTTCTTGAATTAGAACAAGAACATGGCATTTTTTTTCTCTGTTCTTTAATAGCCAGAGCGGGACATTTTCAGGCAAGAATAGAGAAGAACCATGAGGTTTTAGAAATTGGATGCGGGTGGGGAACTTTGGCCATAGAAGTAGTGAGAAGAACAGGATGCAAATACACTGGCATTACACTATCTATTGAACAGCTTAAATATGCGGAAGAAAAAGTGAAAGAAGCTGGACTTGAGGTTTGCATAAATCAATATCTGGATCTTGGTTTCATATTTTCAAGGCTTGCATAAATCAATATAACTTCTGAATCGCCAGGATCGCATTAAGTTTGAGCTCTGCGATTATCGCCAACTATCTAATGCTCACAAATATGATCGGATTATATCTTGGTAATGCTTTTTTTTTCTCCCTCTGCTAAATAACTCTGCAATCTGTCATAATGTCTTATGACATAACATTGTTGGATGCTTCAGCGAGATGTTAGAAGCTGTTGGCCACGAATTCATGGAGACATTTTTCTGTCACTGTGAAGCTGCACTTGCAGAAGACGGCATTTTTGTCCTGCAGGTAACATTTTCTTTCAAGCCAATCTCCAACCTCATACTATCACAACCATTGATCGTTTTTATAATGTTTTTGCCGTAACAGTTCATATCGATACCCGAAGAGCGTTACGATGAGTACAGACTAAGTTCGGATTTCATAAAAGAATACATATTCCCAGGTGGATGTCTTCCTTCTTTAGCCAGGGTTACTTCAGCTATGGCCTCTTCTTCTAGGCTATGGTAAGTCTTTTAATTATCAGGTTTTAGCTTCAAATGCTTTCTCTTCCTTCGACCCATAACACTAAACGAATACAGCATCGAAAACGTTGAGAACATCGGAATCCATTACTATCAGACGTTAAGGAGCTGGAGGAAAAGTTTCTTGGAGAGAGAGAAGTAAGCTACATATATTCTTTTTTTTGTTAAAGTCCTTTTGTTCTAAAATTGTTATGCTTGCTCATATGTCCAATTATTAACTACGCAGACAAATCATTGATCTTGGATTCGACGATAAATTCATAAGGACATGGGAATATTATTTCGACTACTGTGCAGCTGGTTTCAAGACTCTTACCCTTGGAAACTACCAGGTAACACAGATGACTATTAACCATAAACAAAACCATGCTTCTTTACTTAGTATTCACTCTACAAACACTTGATTTGAATAGCTTGATCATGTGTTTCTGCAACATTACAGGTAGTGTTCTCACGTCCGGGAAATGTAGCTGCACTCGGGGATCCATTTCATAGCTTCTCTTCTGCTCAGAGATAAACAAGAGCAGATGAATCATTTCCAAACTTTTAAGTATACTATTCTCATTTCTTGTGTGTTGTTTGCGTGTGGAAGTATATGTAACCTTTTAAAAGGATATGATTGATTCTATAATGGAGTAATGATTCAATTCCACTCCGACCACATTAGAATTCCAAGCTAATGGATTGAGAACTATGTTAAAACTCAGGATCTTCGAGGTGGGGTTACATCTCGGAAATAACATACAAATGCAAAACACATACATAACAGAAACTTTTGTGTTTGAAACAAAGGACACCATATATATATTTGAACTGGATTAAAGGACACCATATTTGCAACACATAGCACATGAAGTAAGAAATTAGCGGTAAATTTTTATGTTAATGTGATACAATAATATATTTTAACATTTTGTTTTTTTATTACTACGAGGTTCTGGGCCGAAACCCGTAATCACCCGTCCCGGAACCACAACATCTAATATTAGTTTCGTCCAGAACATGTAACATTAGTTTTATAATATTTTAACATATTACAAAACATATAACTTGTTATTTAACTATATATGCATGTATATATTCACATAATTCTTTACACCAATGATAGATTACTTACAAATTACAATAAGTATAACCTATTTACATATGTATATATGTATATATATCTTGATGAGACAACTGAGAAATTGTTGAGTTACCCGTATCAGACTGTGCGAGTATTCATGTATTCAGCTGGTTGATAACGGAACCAACGAACAAGCCGGAAAATATGAGCAAGGGGCAAAAGATATCCGAGTGATGATCTCTTATCCTCCTCAAAACGCAGAAACCAAATATTTATTTTTAGGAAAAAAATAAAGAAGAAGAGAAAGAAAAGCATTTAGGACGAAAGAGTGAGAAAGAGAGATTAAATAAAAGGAGGAGGCTTATAACATGCAAGAAATATGACATAATATTTTTCCTACTTGGACCAGATATTGGTCTTGTTATTTTTCTTAAATACTTTCTCAAATAATGACATCCAGTGCAAATACTCTACTTATTAATTGTTTATCTTTTTTTTTTTAACACTTCATTCATTATTCAAGAAATTAAAAAGAACTACAATAAAGAGTGCATGAGAAAACCCCAGATAAAAAACAGGGAGAGAAAATAAATAAAAGACCAAACACCAAATAAGAGGATGAGAATAATCCTGCAATGTGCTGGTGAAGGGAACATAATTGAAGCAGCTGTTCGTTTAAGCTGCTGCAGCTTCAATAGAGAGAAGGTTTCGAAGCCAAGGCCATTCCTCGCAACATATGATTGGTGTCTATTGTCTTTCCTAACGCTGGTGGCAATAGTTTCTACAGCTCTGTTGTTAATTGTTTATCTATTTTTTGAAAAAATTGTCTGTTTTACAAAATTCAAATAATGTCATATACAAAAAAAAATCTGTGTTTTTATAATATGATGGTAAACTTGAATCAAGGTTAAATGAATACGTCTAAGAACCTATGTTGCATGGAAATGAAATTAAACGGATACGCAAAAGTGAAATGCGTGGAAACGCATCAAAATTTTAGGAAGCGTGTACGTTTTGAAAACGTATGTATCTATATATAACATGAAACACCAACCATTAAATTAAACCATCTTAAGAAAAAAACATTATTTGAAACAACAATTCAATACATAATTATTAAGTACCTTAATTAAAGATAACGACCACAAAGCTCAAAGTCAAAGATCTACACCATCATTTTCATTTTCATTTTCATGTGTTCCATCAAAGAAAAATCGCTTTTTAACTCTCTTTCGTCAAGAGAAAGATCATCAAACTCGATTCTTCCAAGATTAGTCTCATTTAACGAATCAAATTGTTCACTTCCAACATCAACATATGAGTGGGACCTTCTTTGTAAGCAAAACTTCTTCTAGATAGAAGACGAAGATTCATATGCACAAATAGCAAATCTTCCTCTTTTTGTGGAGCAATTTTGTTTCTTGTTGCAGAATTAATGTATGAACTTTTAAGTATTCCAATTCCTTTTACAACATGAAGATAAAGAAGGTTGTCCAAGCAACTTAAATACTAAGGATTGAAGTTTTGGTGCTGAAGCTCCATGAACTGCCCACCATTTTAGAGGTTCTAAGATGGACCTATCATGCATTGCATCAACATTACCAAAATCTTTCAACCATAACGAGAAATTGGAATACTCAACGGTAACCTCGCTCTTATATATTTCATCTTGATTCATAAAATTCTTCATGATGCAACTTTTTCTTTCTTTAGTAACCTCTAAACTATAATATTTGTATTCATAACAATAAGAATCTACTTTATAAAAAGAGAAGGGGGTTCTCCAGCGTCGACACTCCCTCCCAATCCCCTTTCTTTTTCCAATAAATTAAAGATTAAAAAAACCTTAATAATTTTAAAAATCTTGCAACTTCTATTCAACCACATATCACCTTCTATCTAATTTAAAAATATATAAAAACATTTTCAACTTACTTACAATAATTTTTTGTTAAAGAATTTACTTACAATAATTACGCATTTAAATAACTAAAACAAATTCATGCTATTTTATTATATTTTAAAGTAAAACAAATAACTAAAACAAGTTTACATTCATGCTATTCATATATCTACGAAAAACGAAAAGACAAAACTAACTTAAAACATTTAATATGTATAAAGAAAACATATATAAATATCCACTCAATGGTTGCTATTCTATTCATATAACAAATTCTATATAAATTCAAAGGTTTAAACTGTTCTTTTAAATACAAACTTAACATATGTATTATGTATATTATTGCAAGTGTTGATTCTTTTAAGTATGTTATTTATAGAATTCATCTTATGGATGCACAAGAAGGAAATTTGGCTAATTTTTGGCATGCAAAGAGTCTAACATATGACGAGTTTCCTACAATATTTGTTTAGGATAAAAAAAACACGACAAAGAGGAAAGAGCACCGATAAGACATTTAACATTCATTCATTAGTATGTGAGCTATATTATCTACGAATGATGATAAATCACAAAAGAAATTATATGAGCTATGAAGTTATTCGAACCGTTAAAAGCGTTACACATAAAAAAAATTACGCTGACTTGATATTAAAAAAAAATATCTTAGAAAAATAAATCCATGAACTGTGGTCCTCTCCTTCGTGTTTGAAAACAATGATGTCCCCGATTCAAAGGTCATGTGCTGTGGCGAAGTCTTTCCAGCCTCTGGTGAATCTCCGGCTGTCTATTTTCACTTCCCAAGTTTCATCTGAACCGTCCGATATCAGTTTCGTAGTCTTCAAATCGTGTTTTCCTTCTAGGTGCTTTGAAAAGAATGCAACATGTATTGTCTGCAACCAACAAGAGGAAAATCTTAAAAAACCAGAACCTACTCTGAAAGAGGAACATAAACAGAGAGAGAGAGAGAGAGAGAGTATGAGGTTAGTGTCGAAACCCGGAAGAAGAGGCTGGAAGAAATGTGGGTTCGTCAGAGATTGAAGTGGTGGATTCACAATCTTAAACAAAAACTCAGAAGAAATCTTTGAAACTTCTTTTTTCTAGGCAGGAAGAATAAAAGACCAAAAATTTTGTTCTTGAATTCTTAGATAAAATGTTGTGGGCTATAAAAACATATTTTGCTTCAAAATTGTTTACTTTATATTAAAGGTTTATAACTTTTCCAGATTTTTTTTTGTCTTCGTCATGGATTTCGAGGTAACGTGAATAGTAAAAACCTATAGAATTTTGGTGCTTTCTTTGTATCTTTTGGGTAAAGATAAAAAAAAAGATCTTTTTAGTGTTATTTCAAAAGTCATTTATTTTGATTTCTAAGTAAATGACCACTTAAGATCATGCGGCTACAAAGAGAGATCATCTAACGGGATTACTGTGTTTTGGCATTGAAATTACCAAAAGAATGTTTCAAGTTGAATGGAAAAAATAAAATTAGAGAACAGTTTGACCATGTTCTGGCGGCTAAACTGCCGTATATGGTGGTTCAATCCTACAATGCCCAGTTAATGAGAAGATAAGAGTGTTGTAGGAAACACAACAAAATCAGACACAACAAATGAAAATACATATAACTTTTTTTTTTAATTAGATTTGGAAGTAATCCCAGGATTTTAACGGGCCCAAACTAATCTCCCGAGCGGGCGTGAGGCCGCCCAGTTACACCCCACGTGGCCAAGAGTTAGTTTGATAATTTCGCACCCGGGGGGATTCGATCTCTGGCCTGTACCAACAGAGTCGAAACTCACCATGGATGGGAACCACCCCACTATAACCTCTTAGTTGAAAATACATATAACTGATGACTAAAAAGAGAAGTGCGTTTTGTTTTAACTAAAAACACAACAGAAAATCAGGGATCTCACACACATTATCTCTCTTAGTATGATATATACGACCACCAAAAAATATCTTAAATAAAAAAAAAATATGCGCCTAGCTAGTCGATTTTACAACTATTCAATTCACCAAAACCAAAAAAAAAAAACGAAAACAAAACAAGATATTATCATTGACAGTAACATCCTCCGATTTCATAATGACAATAACCACCACTTCCACCGCATGTGGTCAAGCACATATCGTCGGACCAGCACGGTGGTCCACTGTTGATCGCTGCATTTAGCACTTACCGTTTTTGATTAGCAGAGACCACCGCGTGAACAAACGTTTGTGCACTCCAAGCTTTCTACGCATTGCCGATTCTCACGAGCCATCGTTGTCCATAATGCTTCTCTCCCATTTACAAAAAAAAAATAATAATAATAATAAACAAACAAACAAAAAGTGCAATTGTTTTAAATGGAAATTATATAAAAAAATTCAATTTCTCAAACACATGCATAGACAGAATATAAGATATAAATCATCCTTCAAAAAATCTTACAGAAGAAAGAAATAGAGAGAATACAAAAAATCTTACAGAAGAAAGAAAGAGAGAGAATACAAAATATGGATCAAAACCCCATTTCATATATCCTTCAACTTATTTCCATATCTCATCAATATCATAACCTAAATAATTGTACATTTTATATTAAAAAAATCCCCTATAGTTATACTTCAAAATCTAAAATACGTTTCACAATCTGAAATTTGTAAGATTTTAGCAATGTGCATGCCTTGAAACTGGTATTACGTCATTGTTAGACCACATCATTACACATTCGATTGTCGTTGAATTTAGACCATATCATACCAAATCTTACACACAGGGTTGAATTTCGTATCGATTCAACTGGTAATGCATGTCATATCTGAGTGACGACTACAGATAAATCAAAATTATTACAAATTTATTATTGGTGTGTTTGTCAAAACCCTGTTCGGCTTAAAATTGGTATAAATTAATTACAGATAGTAATTATAATGAAATCTTCCGATTAAAATTAGTATCCAAGATTGGCATAAAATTTTGAAAAAAATCATTATAGCGCATGCCATTCGATTACAAAACTAATTAGTATGGTTGCCATGTGTAACATATGATGTATGAGTGGACATATGTCAATCAAGTGATTAGAAGACGCAAATTAGTCAGCATAAACATGTGATACTTTCTTAGTTTTCGTTACAAAATCAAATATGCGGTTGAATATAACATAGACTAACCATGGAACTGATACGGGAAGTTAATGCAGCGGAGGTCAAGGATGTCCTCTTTGCTATGCCAAATGATAAATCTCCTGGTCTAGATGGGTTTACAAGCGAGTTTTTTAAGGGAGCATGGCCAGTGATTGGAGACGACTTTACGGTAGCAGTTCAGTCATTCTTCAGATTCGGTTTTCTCCCCAAAGGTATTAACACCACCATCCTAGCTCTTATACCCAAGCAAGATGATGCAAAGCAGATGAAAGACTACAGGCCTATATCCTGCTGTAATGTCCTGTACAAAGTGATCTCTAAGATCTTCGCCAATCGTTTGAAGGTACTCCTTCCTCAGTTTGTTGCGCCAAATCAATCCGCTTTTGTTCAAAGCAGATGGTTGATCGAGAATCTGTTGTTAGCGTCTGAGTTAGTCAAAGACTACCATAAACCTGAAATCTCATCCCGTAGTGCCTTAAAGATTGACATCGCCAAAGCTTTTGACTCTATCCAATGGCCATTCTTGGTAAACACGTTGTTGGCTTTAAACATTCCCCCTATTTTTGTCCACTGGGTCCATCTTTGTGTCTCCACAGCCTCCTTTTCAGTTCAGATTAACGGGGAACTAGTGGGGTTCTTTCAAAGCGAAAGAGGGCTGCGACAAGGTTGTGCTCTCTCACCTTATCTGTTTGTCATTTGCATGAATGTCCTCTCCAAATTGCTCGATAAGGCTGCGGTTGACAGGAAATTTGGGTACCATCCGCAGTGTAAAAGCATCTTACTCACTCACTTATGCTTCGCTGATGATCTCATGGTCTTCACCGATGGAAAATTCAGATCCATGGAAGGGATTATATCGGTTTTTGATGAATTCGGAAAGATCTCAGGTTTGAAAATAAATCTCGAAAAGTCAACTGCTTATCTTGCTGGAGTGACAGAGAGAAATATGCAAGAGGTCATCAATCATTTCCCCTTTGTGGTGGATCGCCTACCTGTTCGGTACCTCGGTCTGCCCTTGCTGACGAAGAGAATGACCTCCACAGATTATGCTCCTCTATTAGAGCGTATACGATCAAGAACCAGATCATGGACAGCCCGATTTCTTTCATTTGCAGGTAGATTGCAATTGATAAGCTCTGTTCTCACAAGTATCACAAACTTCTGGATCTCTGCGTTTCGCCTTCCCCAAGGCTGCATCGATGAGATTAATAGCATATGTGCTGCGTTCTTATGGTCGGGCCCGGATCTCTCAACTCGGAAAGCAAAAGTATCATGGAACGATGTTTGTCGGCCTAAAAACGAAGGAGGTCTAGGTCTTAAATCACTGAAAGAAGCTAACACAGTCTGCATTATGAAGCTCATCTGGCGGATCCTATCGGAAAAATCATCCTTATGGGTTTCCTGGATTCACCGTTATCTTATTCGACAGGGGTCTCTATGGGCAGTGCGAGATGGAACTACTTCAGGCTCTTGGATCTGGAGGAAAATCCTTAAATACCGAGAAAAGGCAAAACACTTCCACAAGATAGAGATCAAAAGTGGTGAGGCAACTTCTTTCTGGTTTGATACTTGAAATCATCTTGGCTGTCTTTTTGACATTATCGGACCGCGGGGGTACATAGATCTTGGGATCTCGGTTCACGATACTGTCGCAACAGTGGTAGCAAGTCATAGGAGACGCAGACATCGCCTACCAATTCTAAACCATATTGAAGATGTAATTGAATCTACTCGAGCTCAACTGCGATATAACGAAGATGACAGACACATGTGGAGACTTAAAGAAGGAGTATTCAAGCCGAAATTCCTCGCCAAATCAACTTGGCACCAGATCAAACACCCGCATTCTACACAACAATGGAGCCAAGGTGTGTGGTTCTCAAACGCTACTCCGAAATACTCATTCATGACTTGGCTCGCAGTGCTTGACCGATTATCTACTGGAGATCGCATGCTTTGCTGGCAACAAAATGTATCCACAGCATGTGTCCTATGCCAAGACCCCATGGAAACACGTAATCATCTCTTTTTTGCTTGTCGATACTCTGCGGAGATATGGTCTAACCTTGCTGGAGGCATTCTCAACGCCCAGTTCACGACGGCTTGGAGTTCCATTATCCAAGTCATCTCTAGTTCCTGCCAGGATCGAATGACGTTGTTCATTGCCAAATATCTGTTACAGGCAGCCGTTCACGCGATCTGGCGAGAAAGAAATCAACGGAAGCATGGTGAGCAACCATCATCAGCGCAGCGTCTCATCAAACTCCTCGACAAAACTATGAGGAATCGCCTAAGCTCTCTTCAAAGAAGTGGAGACAAACGCTTCGTGGAGGGATTGGTGTTTTGGTTTGCATCTCGAGGCACGAATTGAAGGCTCGCCCTCTCTCTTACTTCTGTCAAACATTTCTATTCTCATATTTCCTTTCTAAAATCAACGAACAGTTGCATCCTTTGTAAAAACGTTTTTTTGGTTTGAATAAATTTAACATTCACTTCAAAAAAAAAAAAAAAACTTTAATTCATTGGTTAATCATTGTTATATCCAGCCCTACACTTGATTTTGTACTACGGTCTTTTTAAAGTTCATTGGCTTTAAAACTTGAAATTCAAATCTTCTTTTGAGACTAATATTGCGACACAACTTTTCATTGCAAGAAGGCTAAAACTTGAATAGTCTATATTTAGATGTAATGACTAAAAAAAAAGGCCTCAGAGATCTTGGTGGATAAAGAATCATCACAGAAGAACTTCTTCATCAAGAGTAGCAAATATTTTTATTGCATCACCGGCCAAACCAAAAATATTTAATAGATCAAACAAAAAAAACTCAAGAAAAACAAAGAGCATTGATGATGATTGAGTCAAAAGTAGCTGGTAAATAATCACATCTTTCCCGGAGGAAATCAATGGGAATCCGAATGATTTTTTTTCATCACCCTCACCATCATCAATATATAGATTTCTCAAAAAATGTCATAAATTAAGGAGAATAATAGATCTAATTGTCTAAAAACTAAGTAACTATTATACAAAATACAAGAACTCGATTCAGAGATTGATAGATGTATCTGCGCCTAGTCACCAAAGATTCTTTGAAAAAAATAAATAAGAAAACTCGGAGTTTAGGAGACAGAGCAAGCTTACGGAGGTACATAAGCTTACCGGAAAAATCAAAATCCAAACGATAGATTCATTGATCCATTACAATTCTTGTAGATCAATCAATTGCAAATCAGGCCTTTGTTTCCAAAATCGATAAAAAAATACAGATAAAAATCGTTTATCGTATATGAGTTGTTGACTAGAAAAAATTGTGCCGCAGAAAGAAAAATAAGTTGATCGGATGTAAGAGATAAGAGTTGTATATATATAGTTTATATACAGTGATGAAGCGGTGGACTTCGAAAACCCTAGTGCTAATTAAATATTAGTAAACCCTAATTATTTTATTTATATGTCAATTTCTAAAATTTAGTTTCCAGGCAACCTAACTAAGAACCATAAATTATTTGCTTCAAAATATTTTGAAATTTAATTTCAATTTCGAATAGTCCCAAAATTGATACATCTCCTAACATCGATCTATGATACTATGATACAAGTGGGTCGTTATATATTAAAACTTGTTGGTCATTGTTGTAGCTGGAATTACAACAATTAAAATTTGTAAATAGAAATAAATAGAGAATTTTGGTTTATTTTTAATAAAAGAAGAACCGAAAGTCGATCGAGCAATAAACATAATTATGTTGCTCGACGATATCAAACATAATTTAAAAGTGAGGTGGACAAGGTTTTTACAGGGTAAACAAAATCCACCGCTATCGTGTACACACGTAGTAATTTCAGATTTAATGAAAATGAACAATGTAAAAAGTTGTATAATAGTTGAAAGTGTCTATTTTGTAAGAATAAGTGGTGAAAGTGATTTTTACTATAAATCACTCTATAAAAAATTGTTGAGCAAACAGTAACGAAAATGGTTTTGCTTAATTATTAGTGAAAAATTCATGATTAAATTAATTTTATAACTTTAAATGATAAAAAACTTTACACAATTCCGTCGGTTGTGGCTATCCTCACTCTGCAGTCGGACATAATGGTAATGTTGGCGGAGCCGACGATGTTAATCATCGAAGGCGGAGGGGGATCCATTCCGTTGGTTTTGTTTCTAGAAAGACAGTGTGTTGGTTTATATATATTTCTATAATATTATTTAAAAATGAACTTTGTTTTGTAAGTTATTACATGAAATGTCATTACAAATAACAAAAAATAATTAAAATAGGAAAGGATATAATTGTTTTTAAAAATTATTGAAAAGAGTATAGAAAGTATTTGTTACCATTAAAGATATTAGTTTTATTTAATTTCTTAATTATTTTTAATACTATATATTTTAAATTAATAATCAATCGTCCATATATATTCAAAAAATATATATTCGAAATCCTGCAATATTTTTTACTATAATGTATTACATTTAAGGTATTAAGGCTGTTGACAAACAAAAAAAATGTATTACATTTTATTTTAATATATATTAAAACAAAAATTGAAAGATATTTTATTAATTTTATAAAAAATAAGACACAATATTTTTTTTTTTTAAGAGTTCGTGGACTAACCACAAAAACCAGAGTCATTAAACGAAGCATATTAGAGTTATGTTTTCAAGATTATAGGTTTTTGCGGGTTACCCCGAATAATATTTTAATCCACTGCAAAACGGGTTAAATAGATAAATTATTATGAATTGACAGTTTTATCTATAATTATTAGTTAGCCATATTATAAAATTCAGATAAAAACATTTTTTCTTAAATTTCAAAACAATTTATTTTTAAAAAAACATCCCGCGTTATAATTAGCGCGGGTTAATTCCTAGTATATATCAGTGTTCTAAAAAGTGGTATAGGCGGTGCTTAGGCACTAGGCGTCCATAGACCGTGGTGATTACCTCTTAGGTGTTGGCATTAATCGTTATTGTTATTAAGTAGTTCTAGGCGGACCTAGGCGGCTCTAGACGGTCCTATGCGGTTGTAGGCGGTTCATCAAAACTGTTAATCAATTAATATTTATTTATTTTGTTCGGTGCAATTTAAAAATTTTTAACTACATTTAATTAAATCTATAAGTTTTAATTTCATAAATACATGTTATAAAATTGTATATATTGTTTTTTTTATGAATATAGTGAATGTTTTTATTTATGATTTAATATAATGATTTTCCAAATGGATGTTTTGGTCTAATTCGAATTTATAATATTTTTTAATGTTTTAGATTTGATATTTATAAAATTTCTTTTTGTTTTTGTGTGTAATTTAAACTTTGAATCTATATTTAAGATTTATAATATTTAAAGTTTATAATTTATGAATTAGCCATAGTATTTTATATGCTACACTTTATAAAAATATATATAATATATTAATTTATTTTGTAAACGCTTAAACCGTCTAACGCCTAGGCTCCGACTAGACGTTTTATGTCAAATATTATAGAATAGAATATATTATTATTGAGTTGTTCTGATACAAGATCATAAGACACATATATATAATGTTTAACATATTGATAACACCAAATAATGTAAATCTTCCTAATCCTTATCACAATATGATATCTATGAGAATATTCTTCGGTTGGGATCACATGTTTCACTTCATAACCGGCTCTTATGGTTAACAATATTTGGTTCCCCAAGATATCTCCAATACTCTCCCCGCACGACAAAGGTGGTACGCGAAACGCAAAATCTGCAATCACAAAGCGGAACACCTTTATCGTGGACATTTGTCGAGGACAGACAAAACTAGTCAACTGACTCCTCCGGGTATAAAACTTCATCTTGAAATAGGGATGAAACTTCAGCTCGTCTTTGGTCTTAGTAAAAAAGGAATATTAACATCCCGTGGGTGCAAACTCCTGCAACTCCACAAATAATTGTCATGTCTCGAACAGTCCAAAAATGACCTAAAAACATGAGCGTTCCAAATAGAAATCCCTAAAACCATAACTAATTTCCCCGTAATAGAAGAAGCCAAAACATATAAAATGTGAGAAATTCTAAACTTAAGAAAGATCTGAGAAATTTAAAATAATAACCAAATTGTGAAAACCCCAAAATCCTTAACTTAATAATTTCCGAAAAATATCTCCAATAACCCGTGTACTAAACCAAACCATTAGCCTAAGGTAGATTAAAATAATAATGCATCTAAAAAAAACATATGCGTTAAACCACGTAGCACCAACCAAAATCATAAGATCCAAAACCCAACTTAAAAAAAATAACTGTACCACTCTAAGACTCAAACCCAACTTAAAAAGAAAGGAAATTAATTAAAAAAATGTAATCCAACGATTAACTTCATCTTCATCGTCGGCATCACCACCGTCTTCAACGCCGAGGGTCACCATCATCTTCGATTTCCTTTTAATCACAAGATTTTTATTGCGGAACCGTTAAGTTAACTTCGATCCACAAGAATCGAAGGCTCTGATACCATGTCAAATATTATAGAATAGAATATATTATTATTGAGTTGTTCTGATACAAGATCATAATACACATATATAGTGTTTAACATTGACATATTGATAACACCAAATAATGTAAATCTTCGTAATCCTTATCACAATAGAATATCTATGAGAATATTCTTCGGTTGGGTTCACGGGTTTCACTTCATAACCGGCTCTTATGGTTAACAATACTTGGTTCCCCAAGATATCTCCAATATGTTAAGCGCTGGCAGTATATCACCGCCTACTTAGCACCTAACGCATTCTGGATCACTGGTATATATATATATATATATATGTAGGTCAACCTCGAAATCATATGGGCTAACATGCCTTATTTTTCTACTGAATTTAATGTGCCTTATTAATTTCTAACGAATTTTGAGTTTTAAAAATTAAAATATACCAGCGTGAACTAGATAGTAATAGGCTAATAGCGAATGGATATATAAAAATCAGTAATTGATACTCATTTTTCTTTGAGTTATTTACACTTTATATCACATTTTCAAATTGTATTTACACTTTATAGCATATTGTCCACTTATTGAATGACGAAAAGACATGAGTGCCGTTATGGTAAATTAAAATTTACAATAAACTCTTTTTCTTTGCGTGTACATGATAATGTGGATGCAAATATCGTGGACGACAAATTAAAGATGTGAGAGAAAATAATTATTTTTCCACATATGTTTTGTTTTGGATTTTTCTATATTTGTGAATGACATAAACTAATTTTTTTAAGCTAGAATGAATTATAATTATATTTTGTTATTATTTTAAGATCCATTTTACTATAATTTAGGTGTAAAACAATTTAAAAAATATATATATATATAAAAAAATCAGAACTCTAATTATAAATTCATTTGAATGATGACAATGTAATATAGACATATGGACGTGGACATGTCAATGGAATACTATCCATTCATGTCAATGAAACACTGTCCACGCGATCATGTCCACGTTCATATGTCCATATTATCATGTACAGGCGAAGAGACAATAGGATTTATTCAATTCCATCGATATGTAGCGATCTTTATCTCCACCGTGACACTGATCTGATGCCGTGGAATACCGTTGCGTGGAACGCTTGGAATTTACTAAGAAGTTTTGAAGATAAAGCGAGTCTGACATATTGGCTCAATAAAATTCAGGTATATTCACACATTTTGGATAACTTTAAACATGAAACAAATGGAGTTCAGATTTATTTCAGCCATGGTCTCTTCTTCTAGGCTATGGTAAGTCTTTTAATTATCAGGTTTTAGCTTCAAAT
Organism: Eutrema yunnanense; assembly: GCA_002933935.1. NCBI lineage: Eukaryota > Viridiplantae > Streptophyta > Magnoliopsida > Brassicales > Brassicaceae > Eutrema > Eutrema yunnanense. The sequence continues at coordinate 65,534 of PKML01051052.1, forward strand.
GCTTTCTCTTCCTTCGACCCATAACACTAAACGAATACAGCATCGAAAACGTTGAGAACATCGGAATCCATTACTATCAGACGTTAAGGAGCTGGAGGAAAAGTTTCTTGGAGAGAGAGAAGTAAGCTACATATATATATGCTCGATTGGATTTTACTTTTTACCTTTTACCAGACGGCAATTTACTAATACGCTTCTTAGCTGTACAACCCTCTTTCCTTTCTTAAACACTAATTAAATAAGGGGAGCTAAACTTACCATTAAATCCTCACGCATTATCTTTCATAGTAACAAATAACATTCTCCCAGTCTCCCTCCAGTTTGCTCCAAGATTCTCAAGAAAATGAATGTGCAGGACATTGTGTTTCAAAGCTATGGTAAAACTTGATTCTATTTCATTCATTCAATAACATGATTCGATTTTGTAGATAAAAGAAAGATCGATTGGATTTTATTGTGTGATTCATTCAATTTGTGATTCGATTCGATTCGATTTTGTAGCCAAAGGAAAAATCGATTGGAAAATGAATGCTCGCTTTATTTCATTCGCAATTTAGGAAAATGAAATGCTGAAGCAATTTGTGATTCGATTCGCTTTATGCAAAAAGGAAAGATATCACTGTTTTGTTTTGCTTTATGCAAAAATGTTCTGATTTATGCAAAAACTTATTCAATTTGATACCAGTGTTGTGGGATATATAAAAATACATCAATACCTCCAAAGCTTTTAGTTTACCTAGATAAACTGGTGTGGTAATTTCTCTGTCAATACTACAAAATGATGTCTGGTATTCTTAAAAACTGAAAATTATTGAAAACCAAGGAGGCAAAGGACAAACCTACAGTTAAATATGTAGAAGAGGTGTCAAAACCAAGGATGCTAAGAACATCTACTCATTTCTTCTCGTTTTCTTTCACTCATGCCTAGAATATTTTAACTCTTAATTTATCCCAAAAATGTTCAAACTCTTGCATTGTCTAGATAAAAACCCCTGAAACAATTCAACGAAATGATGTATGGTAATCCTAAAATCTGAAAATTAGTGAACCAAAACTGCAGTAAAGGGTCTCCTAAAATATGAGCACAATTAGCCAATTCTAGATAACTCAAGGGTCTCCACCAAACATCCATCGAACAATGTAATCTCCACCTATCCCTAAACATTCCATACTCTGATACAGACGACACAACAAGCAATTCCAAATCAAACTCATCTTCCAATCCCACAATCTAATCAAGATCACAAACCACAATTCGAATTCGAATTTAATTAGCGAAATGGGAAATACACAATCACAATACCTAGTGACTCCTTTTACCTTTTACCTTTTACCTTTTACCAGGCGACAATTTACTAATCCGCTCCTTAGCCATACAACCTCTCTCCTTTCTTAAACCCTAATTAAATAAGGGGAGTTAAATTTACCATTAAGTCTTCACGCATTATCTTTCATAGTAGAAAATAACACTCTCCCAGTCTCCCTCTAGTTTGCTCCAAGATTCTCGAGAAAATGAATGTGCAGGACATTTTGTTTCAAGGCTATGGTAAAACTTAATTCTATTTCATTCATTCAATAACATGATTCGATTTTGTAGATAAAGGAAATATCGATTGGATTTTATTGTGTGATTCATTCAATTTGTGATTCGATTCGATTCGATTTTGTATCCAAAGGAAATATCGATTGGAAAATGAATGCTCGCTTTTTTCATTCGCAATTTAGGAAAATGAATATGCTAAATCAATTTGTGATTCGATTCGCTTTATGCAAAAAGAAAAGATATCACTGTTTTGTTTTGCTTTAAGCAAAAACTTATTCAATTTGATACTAGTGTGGTGGGATATATAAAAATACAATCAATACCTCCAAAGCTTTTAGCTTACCTAGATAAACTGGTGTGTCAATACTACAAAATGATGTATGGTATTCTTAAAAACTGAAAATTAGTGAAAACCAAAGAGGCAAAGGACAAACCTATAGTTAAATATGTAGAAGAGGTATCAAAACCAAGGATGCTAAGAACATCTACTCATTTCTTCTCGTTTTCTTTCACTCATGCCTAGAATATTTTAACTCTTAATTTATCCCAAAAAATGTTCAAACTCTTGCATTGTCTAGATAAAAACCCCTGAAACCATTCAACGAAATGATGTATGGTAATCCTAAAATCTAAAAATTAGTGAACCAAAACTGCACTAAAGGGTTTCCTAAAATATGAGCACAATTAGCCAATTCTAGATAACTCAAGGGTCTCCACCAAACATCCATCGAACAATGTAATATTCTCCACCTATCCCTAAACATTACATACTCTGATACAGACGACACAACAAGCAATTCCAAATCAAACTCATCTTCCAATCCCACAATCTAATCAAGATCACAAACCACAATTCCGATTCGAATTTAATTAGCGAAATGGGAAATACACAATCACAATACCTAGTGACTCCTTTTACCTTTTACCTTTTACCAGGCGATAATTTACTAATACGCTCCTTAGCTGTACAACCTATCTCCTTTCTTAAACCCTAATTAAATAAGGGGAGTTAAATTTACCATTAAGTCCTCACGCATTATTTTTCATAGCAGAAAATAACACTCTCCCAGTCTCCCTCTAGTTTGCTGCAAGATTCTCGAGAAAATGAATGTGCAGGACATTGTGTTTCAAGGCTATGGTAAAACTTAATTCTATTTCATTCATTCAATAACATGATTCGATTTTGTAGATAAAGGAAAGATCGATTGGATTTTATCGTGTGATTCATTCAATTTGTGATTCGATTCGATTCGATTTTGTAGCCAAAGGAAAAATCGATTGGAAAATGAATGCTCGCTTTATTTCATTCGCAATTTAGGAAAATGAAATGCTGAAGCAATTTGTGATTCAATTCGCTTTATGCAAAAAGGAAAGATATCACTGAAATATCTACTCATTTCTTCTCGTTTTCTTTCACTCATGCCTAGAATATTTTAACTCTTAATTTATCCCAAAAATGTTCAAACTCTTGCATTGTCTAGAGTAAAACCCTTGAAACAATTCAACGAAATGATGTATGGTAATCTTAAAATCTGAAAATTAGTGAACCAAAACTGCACTAAAGGGCCTCCTAAAATATGGGCACAATTAGCCAATTCTAGATAACTCAAGGGTCTCCACCAAACATCCATCGAACAATGTAATCTCCACCTATCCCTAAACATTCCATACTCTGATACAGACGACACAACAAGCAATTCCAAATCAAACTCATCTTCCAATCCCACAATCTAATCAAGATCACAAACCACAATTCGAATTCGAATTTAATTAGCGAAATGGGAAATACACAATCACAATACCTAGTGACTCCTTTTACCTTTTACCTTTTACCAGGCGACAATTTACTAATCCGCTCCTTAGCTATACAACCTCTCTCCTTTCTTAAAACTTAATTAAAGAAGGGGAGTTAAATTTACCATTAAGTCTTCACGCATTATCTTTCATAGTAGAAAATAACACTCTCCCAGTCTCCCTCTAGTTTGCTCCAAGATTCTCGAGAAAATGAATGTTCAGGACATTTTGTTTCAAGGCTATGGTAAAACTTAATTCTATTTCATTCATTCAATAACATGATTCGATTTTGTAGATAAAGGAAATATCGATTGGATTTTATTGTGTGATTCATTCAATTTGTGATTCGATTCGATTCGATTTTGTATCCAAAGGAAATATCGATTGGAAAATGAATGCTCGCTTTTTTCATTCGCAATTTAGGAAAATGAATATGCTAAATCAATTTGTGATTCGATTCGCTTTATGCAAAAAGAAAAGATATCACTGTTTTGTTTTGCTTTAAGCAAAAACTTATTCAATTTGATACTAGTGTGGTGGGATATATAAAAATACAATCAATACCTCCAAAGCTTTTAGCTTACCTAGATAAACTGGTGTGTCAATACTACAAAATGATGTATGGTATTCTTAAAAACTGAAAATTAGTGAAAACCAAAGAGGCAAAGGACAAACCTATAGTTAAATATGTAGAAGAGGTATCAAAACCAAGGATGCTAAGAACATCTACTCATTTCTTCTCGTTTTCTTTCACTCATGCCTAGAATATTTTAACTCTTAATTTATCCCAAAAAATGTTCAAACTCTTGCATTGTCTAGATAAAAACCCCTGAAACAATTCAACGAAATGATGTATGGTAATCCTAAAATCTGAAAATTAGTGAACCAAAACTGCACTAAAGGGTCTCCTAAAATATGAGCACAATTAGCCAATTCTAGATAACTCAAAGGTCTCTACCAAACATCCATCGAACAATGTAATATTCTCCACCTATCCCTAAACATTCCATACTCTGATACAGACGACACAACAAGCAATTCCAAATCAAACTCATCTTCCAATCCCACAATCTAATCAAGATCACAAACCACAATTCCGATTCGAAATTAATTAGCGAAATGGGAAATACACAATCACAATACCTAGTGACTCCTTTTACCTTTTACCTTTTACCAGGCGACAATTTACTAATACGCTCCAGAGCTGTACAACCTATCTCCTTTCTTAAACCCTAATTAAATAAGGGGAGTTAAATTTACCATTAAGTCCTCACGCATTATTTTTCATAGTAGAAAATAACACTCTCCCAGTCTCCCTCTAGTTTGCTGCAAGATTCTCGAGAAAATGAATGTGCAGGACATTGTGTTTCAAGGCTATGGTAAAACTTAATTCTATTTCATTCATTCAATAACATGATTCGATTTTGTAGATAAAGGAAAGATCGATTGGATTTTATTGTGTGATTCATTCAATTTGTGATTCGATTCGATTCGATTTTGTAGCCAAAGGAAATATCGATTGGAAAATGAATGCTCGCTTTATTTCATTCGCAATTTAGGAAAATGAATATGCTGAATCAATTTGTGATTCGATTCGCTTTATGCAAAAATGTTTTGTTTTGTATTTTTTATATTTGTGAATGACATAAACCAATTTTTTTTAGTTAGAATGAATTATAATTATATTTTGTTATTATTTTAAGGTCCATTTTACTATAATTTAGGTGTAAAACAAAATTGTTATTAAAAAAAAAAAAAATCAGAACTCTAATTATAAATTCATTTGAATGATGACAATGTAATATTGACATATGGACGTGAACATGTCAATGGAATACTGTCCACTTATGTCAATGAAACACTGTCCACGCGATCATGTCCACGTCCATGGTTTATTCAATTTCATCGATATGTAGCGATCTTTATCTCCACCGTGACACTGATCTGATGCCGTGGAATCCCGTTGCATGGAGCGCTTGGAATTTACTAAGAAGTTTTGAAGATAAAGCGAGTCTGACCTATTGGCTCAATAAAATTCAGGCAAATTCACACATTTTGGATAACTTTAAACATGAAACAAATGGAGTTTAGATTTGCTTCAGCCATGGCCTCTTCTTCTAGGCTATGGTAACTGGTAAGTCTTTTAATTATCAGGTTTTAGCTTCAAATGCTTTCTCTCCCTTCGACCCATAACACTAAAGGAATACAGCATCGAAAAGGTTGAGAACATCGGAATCCATTACTATCAGACGTTGAGGAGCTGGAGGAAATGCATCTTGGAGAGAGAGAAGTAAGCAAAACATTAAAAAAAGTTTCTCTGATTTCTGTTCTAGAATTACATAATATGCTTGCTCATATGTCCAATTATTATCTGCGCAGACAAATCATTGATCTTGGATTCGACGATAAATTCATAAGGACATGGGAATATTATTTCGAAAATTGTGCAGCTGGTTTCAAGACTCTTACCCTTGGAAACTACCAGGTAACATAGATGACTATTAACCATAAACAAAACCATGTTTCTTTCCTCAGTTTCACTCAACAAACACTTGATTTGAATAGCTTGATCATGTGTTTCTGCAACATTACAGGTAGTGTTCTCACGTCCAGGAAATGTAGCTGCACTCAGGGATCCATTTCATAGCTTCTCTTCTGCTCAGAGATAAACAAAGAGTAGATGAATCATTTTCAGTACTACTCTCCTTTCTTGTGTTGTTTTCCAGAAAAGATTCATAGTTTGCGTGTGGAAGTATATGTAATCTTGTAATGTATCAATTCATTCTATACCGAAAGATCATAACCGCCTTCAACAATGTGTCTAATCGTGTACTCTAGCTGTTGTGGAGCAATGATTCACTTCCGCTAAATGGATTCATGGTGGGGTTACATCTCGGATATAACATACAAATGCAAAGACATACATAAACAGATTTTTGTGTGTTTGAAGGTACACCATAGTTGCAACACATAGCACCTCATGAGGAGTGGCACTCTTTATTTCATAAACAAGGCAAAAGCCAAAAGTTGCAGAACCTGTGAGTTACAGTAGTCTTTAAACCTGTCCTTGCATTGTCCAAAACCCTACATTTTCGAGGTTATGCGGCTTACGGTTGCTTCTATAGATCCATGAGGTTCATCAGTTGGCAGGTACACATCATCCTTAAACTGCAAAAGCAATTTATCAGAAACCATTCGTATCTTGGGATTATTAATTAGGATGGGTTTCTCAGATTGTAACTATGTACACTGCTGATTTTCTTTTTTATACTATTTTCACTTTTATTTCATGGTTTCATCATAAAAGGCAACAACACATGAAGATTCTTACCTTAACCATTGAAGGGTTTTCCTTGGTTGAAAGATTTACAGGTAGAAAGTGAATATTTGGCATTTTCAGGTGAATCGATGATACATCAGCGAACCTGATTAATGTTAAAAAGAACCTGATCATGGTAAGAATCACATAATCACACAAACAGTGAAGAGAATGCAGACAAATATGATGATACCTTCTCAGTACAGCACTTCCCATAAGATAGAGAGTGCGTTGGACAGAAGGGCTATACACACCGGTTTCTGGAGGACCAAAGAAAGTCTCCATCAGAACTTTCTTTACGTCCATGAACTTCTCGCTGAAGTAGAGTCCTTTTGTCGGGACGCTTGCAACTGACTCATACGAGTACCTGCAACCATGAACGTCTATACCGGTTTTAAGAATCAATCACAAATAAGAAATTTGTAGCATCATTAACAAACTCATACCTCCAAGACGCATTCACCTCTGTGGCCAGCATTCTCTCTCGAGTTTCAGGCAGAATGGTGTATTTGTCTCTCACAAACCTCTCAAATCCTGACTGTTAATTTGCATAAAAGCAGTTTTCGTGAACAATCAATTATCAGGTCTTGACTTTTGACATCCATAAACGTCAATATCCTAGGACTCAGAGCAAGTATCTTTCAAAAGAGATTGACAATAATAACATCAAATCTCGATTTTTGCACTCATTTTTCATATCATTTTTCTTTTTCTTTCCTCTCTATCAAGTTCTTAAGTTAGAGGAGTAGACTTCTATCACTAAAACCTACAGACAAATCATGACAGGTATAATACTCTACATTCTGTTTCCTTTTTCCATAGAGTAGACGGCCAACAATTATATAGGTTTGAAAAATGTATGGCTAAGAGGTTAAAAAGAAACATATTTGTTTTGCAGACCACTAAATCTCTGAGACACATAAGATCCCCTAGCGACAACAAGAGAGATAAAACTGGAAAACACTGGTCAAAGGATAGTGGAACACATTTTACTCGCCACTATCTAAAAATATAACAGTGATAATACAGAAATCTTCAACAACATATATATCTGCAGGAAAACAGAATGTTGTGTACCTGGGTTGTCTTGAGCAGAGCTAGTCCTGCAATACCAGAACTTAAGTTTAGTGCACCAGACTTTTGTACTGTTGCCTCCGCAGTATGGTTCTCTGACCCAAGCTTAAAACCTTCCAAACCAAAAAAAAACAAAATTTGTTGAGAAAACTTATCAAACTATATCAAGAATTGGTTCCAGACGAAGACCGACCATGTAAATGTTGTTTTCCATCGATGCATACGCGCTCCCATGGCTTCTCGATGATATTCACAATAGCAGTGAAAACCTGGTAAAACGAAATAACGAAGAAAGACATTTTTTTAAGAGTAATAAGCAAAGTGACTAGTAAAACCATGGTGATAGTGCATATACATACCTGTGGATAGAATGAACAAAAGTGATTCCCTATAAGTATGGCAAATTCTTCCACCGAGATTCGATCTCCACATTCTTTCGCCTTCACATAAACCTTCATTGGGACACAACATTTGTTCCAATCAAGCAAAAAAAAAAGCTGATTCTCATAAGAAGTGAAACAAAGACTTGTAATACAACATCAAAGCTTTTGATCTTCAATCCAAGACTAAGCCGGGCAGAGAAAGATTTGTAAAACAAGATCGAGAAGATTTAGACAAAATTTCATATGATTTGACTAAAAATTGGACTGATTATGAGACAGAAATCGGAAAAAAGAGTAAGCATGTTTGATGAGTTACAGTGTTTTTCATGGTATCGGTGGCGACGATCTCGGAGTTATCGTCACGGTGATAAGAGGAGAGGCAGTGAGAGAGAAGGCTGATGCTAACGTTCCATTCGACAAAGTGATGAGATCCGTCATCGTCGTGACGCCAAACTCTTGCGACTCTAACTCTCGCCTTGCCATGCCTTTGCTCCAATCTCACCCCATCTGATGCTGCTTCATCTCGTGCCATCCTCGATCGTTGCAGAGGAATCGAACATATATCGCTAGCCAAAATCGAACAAATCGTTCGATACTAGATCCAGAGATGCGTATCTGCGCCAATAAAGAGAATCATGTTGGGAAAAACTGGTGAGATACAATTGAAATCAGTATACCTGAAAAAGTTAGTGATGATGAAATGCTCCTAGATTACTTCGACGACAACGGTCAACGGTAGCGATGTCAATCCGGCTGGCCCTGCTCTGTCCGGCCCGAACACTCCCGCGAACAGGTTTAGCTTTTTCGGATTTTTTTTTTTCATGTGTAAATCGTATAGAAATATAGGTCCGATTTTTTCATGTATAAATGAATCCGAATCGAACCCGAACAGTACCGAACCGAGTCCGACCTGATGGTTTAAAATATATGAACGGATCCTCTAAGCCTAAACTCGAAAATCCGAAATACCCGACCCAAACCCGAACGAGTACCTAAACGCCCAAGCCTAGTGTCTAGGTAAAATACGATTTTTATATTTGTTCAAGACATGCGCACCAATACTAAATGTATACTATGAGATTTATCGGTAAGGCACAAAACTAGGAAATTAAGGTTTTCGATCAATAAAAAATATATAGGAAATACTCCATGTTTTAAAAAGTTAAAGGTTTTCGATCAATGAAAAAGTTAAATACTCCATGTTTTAAAAAAGTTTTCGATCAATGAAAAATATATTGGGCATGGCCCGAAAGATCCATTTGTTTGGGCTTATATATTTAAGAATGAGCCCGGTATTTTTTAGGGCCGGACCGGACCGACCCTCGGACTTTGACCCTAATTGACATCCCTATATTAAATATCTTTACTTATCTAATATATTAAAACAGAGACGCTTTTTGTGTCCAAACAGAAATATTTTCATTTTAGTCTATTATTATTCTGAATAACTACAATTCCCTTCATTTTATTCATGTTGCCAAACATATATTTTTTGTTAAATTAAAAAAAATTATATTTGATTCAATTAAAGAATAATTTAAATAATGAATCCAACTATATATATACTTATTAATTTAAATTCATAATTAAAAAAATTTAGATTATACCAAAAATAATAACTGGATATTAATTAATTAAGATTATCCAGTCATGTTATTGTATCCAGTCATACCAAATTTTTTTAGTAAACAGATTATGTTAATACCAAAAAAAATTAACTTGACTTCATGTTATTGTATCTTTATAAAAATAATAACTAGATATTAATTAAGATTTAATTTAGATATTATAATTTAAATAATATATATACTCTTAGAAAACTTTATTAGGATTACCAATATTATTTGAAATAAAAAAAATTCACATAAGGAAAATAATGATCATATTTTAAATATAAATTATTTATGATGATTTGTAGGTATAAATGATATGATATTTATGTTGATTATATAAAATATTTATGATTAT
>PKML01051092.1:0-20349 GCA_002933935.1 Eutrema yunnanense
CATTATTTGGAGGAAATTGAAATGTTGGAGATAGACACATCTACAAGTTAAGAAATAAAGATAAAATTACATTGAAAGGCACATTTTCACTTAGGTATTACACAATAAGGCACATACAACTCTTAAGGCACTTTCTCCTTTTGAAAATACAGTTATACCCTTAATTCATTTTTTTTGTTTCTTACTTTAACCTTCTCGTTTTTTTTGTGTGGAAGTCGGACAACATTAAAAATTGAAACTCACGGGATAAAACACAAAATGGCGATGGGGCAGTTTGATCTCTTGTTTCTTTTTAATCTGTGGTGAACATTCATAGTGTTGATTCCTCACTTGTGTTTATGGTAGAGGAAGGATCCGTCGGAATTGGAGAAAGAGAAGACGAAGAAGCGGCAAAGCTCGGCCGACAGATCTCTGAGCTCTGCGTCGAGGAAGCCGATAGGAACAACAAGTTATCGCTGACACTCTCCGCGAATCTTCAGCTCTATTTCTATTTGCGATCTCTCGGAGTTTTTCTTCACGATTTCATCTCTATTCGCATCACCAATCATTGGGGTTTAGGCATAATCATCTTCCCTTTGGTTTAATCCGAGGTGGGTTTCTTTTGGCTTTTGGGTATAATCAATTCTTCTTCTTTATGGCTTGCTTCTCGTGTAATTCTGAATTGCTAAAACCCTAAATCGAACATGTTTTTCTGGCGTGATTTGTAGCTCAAAATTTGGTTTTGGTTTGTGTTATGTAGATGGTTTTATTCAATGTTGCTTTCTTCGGAACTGGGAATTTTGAGTATAGCGAGTTTTGAATTCGATTGTTTGAAAATGCTGTCTAAGATCTTTGAATTCGATTCAACAAACAAATTTGTAATCTAATTGCCAATTTCTTCAAAGAAAGTGCAAAAACAAAACAAAGAACCACTAGTATAACATGTTGTAAGGATCGAAATTCCGAACTTTTGTTAAATTCTTCGACCCCAGAGCCTCTTGAATATGAAATCACTACTATAACTACACAATCAATCTATCAAAACAATATCTTTCCAACCTGAATATGGAGGCCGTCTTCGGTGGATGCTGTCTTCGGTGGATGCCGTCTCGTTGGATGTCGTTTCGGTGGATGTCGTCTCGGTGGACGCCGTCTCAGTGGATGACGTCTCGGTGGATGCAGTCGGAACGACCATGGCAGAGAACTCGTGAACCAAAAAAATATGCCAAACACTAAACTTGCATCAAATCCCCTCAATTACACAACTTAGCCTATATGCAACATTAAAAACGTGAATATGAAATCACTACTACAACAACACAATCAATCTATCAAAACAATATCTTGCCAACCTGAATATGGAGGCCATCTTTGGTGGATGCCGTCTCGGTGGATGCTGTCTTCGGTGGATGCCGTCTCGGTGGATGTCGTTTCGGTGGATGCCGTCTCGGTGGACGCCGTCTCAGTGGATGCCGCCTCGGTGGATGCAGTCGGAACGACCATGGCAGAGAACTCGTGAACCAAAAAAATATGCCAAACACTAAACTTGCATCAAATCCCCTCAATTACACAACTTTAAGTAATAAAACCAATCTGTTTTAGTCGAATCAACTCAAAACCAAAGCCAATTATCACAAGAACTATGTTATAAACAATTGAATTACTGAAACTGTCAAAACTAAGCACATAAATCAAGTTTTAAAGCTAAGCACAAAAATCAAGTCTTTTACATTACAAATACAAGTGTCTCGTGGACAAGTGTTTCGTGGACAACGAGTCGTGGACAACGTCTCGTGGACAAATTGGATATGTAGAGCTTCATTCCAGTTTCGATTCCTGAGTTTCATGTACTTGCGCTTGTTCATCTTCTTCTTCCTCACTGTCGGATCTGTCACTTTATCACTGTCGGATCCCGAAACCAGTGTTGAAATCTGTCACTTTATTCAGCGTATAAAGAAGAAGAAGAAGCCACGATATGCATATAGGATTATAGAGGAGAAAATTGAGAAGAAGAAGAAGAAGAAGAAACAAATCTCAAACTAAGAAGTAGAGAATTCCGATTCCGATTGAAGAAGAAGAAGAAGATATAAAAACTGCAAATCATGGGTTCTAACCTGGCCGGAATTTCAGAGCCGGCTATAAATTGTGCGTCGGAATTGATAAAGCCAGCGAGTAAAGAAAAGAGAGATCACAAAAGGGCTAAGCAGGAATTTCACACCCATGTACAGTAAAAAAAGTGCCTCAAGAGTCATAAGTGCCTTATTTGTAACAAAAAGTGAGGAAAGTGCCTTTCTTTGTAATTCACCCTTTCTATAATTATATGGTTTAGTATCCCCTTGGTATATAGTACCTTTTAGGGTTTAGTATATGTGAAAGGTTTAGTATTCCACTTTTTGTATTTAGGGTGTAATATTTATTATTTATCATGTTTTAGTGTTTAAAGTTTAAAATTTATTTTGCCGAATTTTTTCATGATTGTGTGAATGTCCACGTTAGTTTTGATAACGGTTATGGATGTCCATACATCTAATATTTTTTAAAAAAATATATGGTATATTTTTATAATTATTTGTAAGTTTCTAAAATATATTAAAATGGATATCATATTATAGGGGAAAAAATTATGATGAAATATATAATTAAATAAAAAATTTTATTTGAAAATAAATAATAAAAACATTAAAATGAATAAGACAACGAAATAATTAAAAACAATAATTATGAAAATATATAGAATTACATAAATTTTCACAAGGATTTTTTACTTCCTTCCACACTGTCATTCGGCCTAAATATCCTCTTCAAACCTGACACAAATCCGATCATATGTCTCGTATATCAAAGACAAAACGGTCCAAATTCGGGCAAAACATTAACGAAAATGTTATATTTTAAAGAAGTTTTAGAAAATATTAACATCCAAATGAAACTTAAAATAAGTGATATCCCATGCAAAAGCTCCATTAATAAATCATTTTTTTCAATATTTTTATTTGAATTGATTTTTTTTATTAAACATTAAACTTTTTTTTATTCTAAATTTCATTAAAATACGAAAGAGAAATACAGGGTAGAATACATGGTGAAATACAGTTGAAATACAAAAACCTGACAAAGACTAAAATCTTTTCGGGAAACTAAGCCGGCGAGTTTAGAAAACTACCGCAGACAAAAGTCCCAAACCGGGGAAACAAGCAAAAAGATGAAATCCGGCGAACGATCCTTACCGGCGCCACGTGTCCCGTCGGACACTGTTTCCATTTACGCCATTCACTCATCGAACAAGAGAAAAAGCCAAAAAGGGTAAACAATTTGCGATTCTGTAGATTGAAATGGAATAAAGAAGAGATTCAATTAGAGGATAGGATTGTAGGAATCATTGTGGCTCTCTTCTACTTTTGGGATTTTTAATTTTTTGGGTAATGCTGTTTGTATTTCTCGAATTGGGGAATAAAGTATGAAACTTCAGATTTTCGCAAAGGGATTAGATTTAACAAAACATAAAGTTTGTGACTTTTCAAAACCCATTCATATAGTAATTACATGTTTGCAGTTAGTTTTTCATGTTCTTTTTCAGAATAGAGTTCTTGATTGTTTCCATTTAACCGAGCTTATGTATTTTGCTGATCTTGATGAAGACACTAAAGCCAATTAGAGGAGGATTTTGTTTTGTTTCTGGGTCTGTTATGTAATCAAATTATGAGTTTTTTATATGTAATCTTGATTTCTTGGAAACCATTTAGTGTAATTCCAGTGGGATACTATGAAAAATGTAGTCCAACTAGAATTAAGAGTGTGAACATCTAGTGTGTATGCGCATTTGTGGCGCTTATTTGACAAATGTGTGAGCATAGTTATATGATTTATGTGATCTAAGATTCTTTTTACTGATGGTATAAAGAGATGGTAGGCTCTTTGTGCAGATTCGAATGAAAGCAAACAAAGGAGAAATTTATGAGCATTTTACAGCTTCTAGTTAAGGATTTGAATATCTTTCCCTGTATGGGTAATGAGATTCTAGCATATTAAATTTATATATATATGCACTTGTGACAGCTTTTGAATTGTCAGGTTTTAAAGTTTGTATGTTTTCTTTTGACCATGGACATGAGGTTGTATCATTTGTGGAAGTTGGGAGTTACCAAAATGAGAACTCATTAGCTTCGATCTATTCCAGGTTTTACGCATATGCGTTTGTTTCAGCAGGACGTTTGCATGTGTGACACTTATACCGGGGAACTTAGATTGATGACTAGAACAATTTGCCTCTTTATGTTCATATTCACAAAGCAAAATATTGTCGAAGATGTAAGCTGAAAAGAGTTCGAGCTAGTGAATGCTCCTCCCCTTACTGTAAGAAAGTAACTATCATTTAAGGAACTAGTGAATGCTCATTTTCTAGTAAATTGTCTATCTTAATTCTCACAATCACAACTATGATATAACTACCTTACAAATAGCTTTCTGCCTTTTCAAGCGCCAAATAGTGGTTTTAGTATGAGGATAGGTTGTGGCATATTGACATCTTTGGCATTCTTGAAATTACATTCAAACAATGTGCTATTACTATAGATTGAAGTGGAACTTTTGCAAGCATTGTGTAACGTAGTTGCGTGATAATTTACAGATATGCTATTAGTTGTCCTGTTTCTTCTAGACCGCGCGTGGCTTTCACGAGAAGATGTGCGAATGGTTCTTTGTTATGTCTTCACGAACTCCACGAGGTATATCCTTAGTGAAGTTTTTCAGCATTTAATGTTTTCATCTTTGTGCCAAAAAAGGGTGTTCTTCATTTAAAAGGAATCTCTTTCTCATTGGTCGTGTGACATTGTCTTAAATGATAATAGTTACGTTATGATTCTAGCTCACTATATAGACCCCTGCTCTCTTCATCCTCTACATCTTCGCCTATTTTTCATCATCTAAATATAACATGAAGAGGCCAATAGTGGCAAACCCATCCTTGTCCCTAGATGCAACTGTCAAGGCACCTCGCATCAGGATGGAACCTGTTGCACCGTATTCACATAACATGATGCCAATGCCTTATCATCCAGCCACGAGCAAGGTAAGTTCATTCAGTCCTTGTTCTCTGTTGTTTGCTTGAAGTCTTTTGATGTCTCATGTTTTTAACATTTTGGTCTGAACTCGTGACAACTCAGATCGAGGGGGTCTCTTCATTGGAAGCAGTTATGAAGGTTTTTTGGGATAGTCAAAGGGATCAGCTAGAAAACTTCACAGGTGACTGATATTCATAGCTGTTTACACTCTAAACTTTAGAGCACCTGAAAAGGAAAAGAAAATAGATCGTGTTTCGAAAATTTTATTCCTGTTTTTCATGACTGACAGGTCTCAACCGCCAAAATCATTTGCCAGTATCTAGGGTAAAAAAGATTTTGAAATCTGATCCTCGAGTCACGGTATGGAAGTTTACAGAAATCGTTTGTTTGCAGTAGTTCTTCTATTTATGTTGACCGGGACTGGTGTTTCTGAAATCACCATTCTGATAAAATTGTTGGTCTGTTGAGTTGGATCTAGATTCTGTTATTGTTATTGATTTCAACTGTTCAATTGATCTCTGACAAATTTTCCGATGACTGAGAGATAGATGTGAATTTTCAGATGATCAGCCGGGACGCTCCTGCTTTGTTTTCGAAAGCTTGTGAATTCTTTATTCTAGAGCTAACATTACGAGCTTGGATGCATACTCAATCATGCAGTCGTCAGACCATGCGGCGTTGTGATATTTTCCAGGCCGTAAAGAATTCAGAAACTTATGGTTTCCTGATCGATCTTGTTCCTTTTGGACAGCACTGTGCCATCCATCAGGTTAGCTTTCAACTCCTTCGCAATCTTACCCGGTGAATTCACAATTTTTTCAACCAAAATTGTGTTTTTGTTTCACCAAACATGCATCAGTCAGACGATCATTTATGTGTTAAATTGTTCTGTTCAGGGTGTGCTAGAACATGCAGAACCTGAGAAAGTGTTGCCTCCTGCTGAAATGATTTTGCCGGACATGAATGTTCCAATCGATATGAACGAGGTTGAGCAGGTAAATCAGTTTACGTTTTAATTGGTATTACCTGAATGCGATACTAAGTTAGATGTCTTGTTCGTTCTTGCATGCAGGAGAATCTGATAGCCGAGCGCTCTATCATTCATAAAGGGTTTGACCTCAACTCTATCTCCAGGTAGTTTTCTTTGAACTTCTATTCACACAACAACTGCAGTAATTTATAAAATTCTGTTTTCGCAAACATAGTAGTTTCAGATGCACTAAAGATGATATCTAGGAACTAGTTAATATGAGGATATAGGGACAATATTGTTAGAGAACCCATTTATAAAAGAACTTCATGGTAGCTTCGATTTTACAGCAATCGTGCTAGCATCATGGTTGGGACTTATTGTGCATAGAGAGGGGCAAGAGATATTAAGGTGTATCCAATAGCCATTTGCTGTATATTGTTCCTTTAAGGTTTTCAATTTGATACTTCAAGTTGTTAGTTGATACTTATGGTTGGTTTGGGACTTCTCAATGAATGCGATACCGAGCTAATAAACTTGTGGATTACATATGGAAGAACTAAGGAAGAATTTGGTTGTTTGTAGCTTAACATTTGATGTCTATATGGTTTTGGATTGTGCAGTGAACATGATTCTGCTGGAAGCTACTCAGCAAGAGAAACTTAGTTGAAAGACTTAAAGAAATTTGAAGAGAAGTCATCCAAAACTATGTTCACCAAATAGCAACTTATGCCAAAAAAATATAACTATGATAGTTTAAAATAAACTGTTCACTAAACTATGTGTGTATCAACTGTTCTTAATAATAATATAATGTTTAATATGTTCGTTTCTTTGGGCTTGTTTATTAGGCTTAATCATGGACTGAAAAATTTCTTTGTGATAATTCAAGAACATGAATAAAAAAAAATCTTACCGACTATCACTGGGCTTCATTGAACTAATGATTGTTTATCGATGTGCAATTAAAGTTTGTAGTGAAAAAAAGAGAATTTATAATTTAATATTTTATAACTTGTAGAAATAAAATTATAAACCGAAAAATGGAAAACAAAATTAGATCACCCCACATGTTCAATTTATTTAAAAAGGGGTATTGAGAAACAAATTTCAAAAATGTTCTTGTTTTAATAGTATAGATGTCAACATGGTTATATTTACGAAAAGGTTCAACTTCATTTCCCCACAAATGGCTGAGAAGGCCAATTGTAATATACATAAGGAATGTCACAGTTTCTTATTTACCGATCTATATATTTAAATCAAGTTTGGCCGATAAAAAAGTGGTTCTGTGCATGGAACAACCTCTATCGGCTCTATGTGACTTACATAGAAAAATAAAGATCTCGTACTCGAGCCTCTTTTGCAAGAGAATCGGCACATACATTCAACGATCGAGATATATAAGATAAGCTGAGAACCTCAAAAACATATCTAAGAAAGTAAAAAGAATATAATTCTGACATAAGGACCGCAATCCACCAGGTTCTCGAACATTCCAACCAAGTATGAACAATACGTCTCGATTCAGATCGAGGATATCAGTTTTTCTCTTAGAGATATATGACATAGCCAGAGTAATCCGTCCATCTCAACATAGAGAGCCGAGAGGCTTCTGCGGCAACTTTGCATTCTGAAAATTTCTTGTTCCATGTGATCCCTATGGCATCATCCGTGGCCACTAACCGGTCCATGATCAATCCAAGAAGCATTGATTTGGCATGTCAGGATTTTGGTTTGCGATCTTCCAAATTTTCGCTTCCAAAAAAACAAGTTGGAGTGTGTCCTCCGAACAAATATATTTTCCATTGAACACTTTGTCATTCCTTGCCTAAACTAAAATGTACTAACATGTAGTGATATTCAGGCTTTAGTCCTTTATATATATCTGATCTATGCCATTGTTTTACGTTTGCTAATGTTCTATTTTGTTTGTGTTTTGCAGGTAAAAGCAGAGTAAAGTAAGAACGCAAGGAATTACAAGTTGCCAAGGCCAAATCCGGCCAAGGTACGTCTTGGAGAGCTTAATGCCAGCTCTCAAGGCTTTCACTAGAAGATCAATCAGAGTACAAGAAACCAGAGGGTGCTCTAAAGATTACAACCGAGAATCACAAGGATAGAGATCAAGGAAGAAGATAAGTCCTTTCTCTTTTCCTATTCTCTCTCTAGATTCCTACACGCTCTGCTTGCTACTCTTTCTCTTCTAGATCCTTCTGCGTAACGTCTTTCTTGTTGTACAGGTCCAACTCATCAATCCTGAGCTCACACCATTCTCACCTGAGCGTAACCAACCTTATCACGTAGGTTCACTGTACCAAGACGTTGCAGAGATCAAACGACTTCTCCTCATGCATTTGATCAAATGAGACTTACACCTGGACTGTGTTTATCTTCCTGGGCCTTACCAGATTGTTCTTGGCCCAACAACAACCCACAGTCTCCTTTGACTGAATGCAAAACGACACTCACATAACATAATAGTTTTGTGTGTGTGTGTGTGTTAAAGCATGTACTATACGTTTGGAACTATCTATCTAAATCTATTTGAGTAAACGAATTTCCGTCGTATAACTAACATCAAAGAGTTCTTCACATTTTTTACATGTTCAAATATATTATATATCTGTCCAGTGTCCTATTTCACATGTTCTAAAGTACAAATCTATGTCCAATGTCCTATTTCATTTTTTTATAAAATAAATATTTTTATATCATAATATAAATCTTCACGTCATGCACATGTTCTCGAGAACAAATAAGCAAGTTGTTCAATGTCCATATTCTAACGAAACAAATATTTATATATATAAATCAACGTAGAGGTTCAGCACCACAAGCTTATAAGATATATATATATTTTTTTTTTTGATAACCTAGACTGTCCGGTCGACATCCTACTGCAGAGATGAGGACTGGCTATCACATGCTAAACCAGTAAGACTTCGCGCCTTCCGACTATTGCCTAGAGTGAGTTGGCCCAACTGACAAAACCTCCTCACGAGTTTTCAACTGGACCGAAGCCCAGTGCCAGCTTCCACACATGGTCGTGATTAATGTTTCGAGCACCAGCGCAGAGGAGAAATCGAACCCGAGTTCCTCGTTGGTGGAACAATACCACCTCCTCACTACCACTCGACCACGCCCATGTGGGCTCAAGCTTATAAGATATGGCTTCGAGTTTTCTTATATGACTTAGTTTGCATCTTCTTCCTTACATACGCAAAATGGTAGAAGTGACCATGATCTCTTCAAGCCTAGTCCGACCCAAAAACATAGACCAATCGGGTCGGGCTAAGATCCATCTAACTCCACATGATCTTGACCTTCTTTATCTTTCTCAAAGAGGTCTTCTCTTCCCCAAACCCGACCCGAAAACCAGTATCATCCATCGATTAAAGGCCGCTCTTTCGACTGCCTTAGAGGTTCATTTCCCATTCGCTGGCCATCTCGTCAAAGTGGACAATCACGAAGACAATACGGTTTCGTTTTACGTCGACTGCGATGGCTCTGGCGCCAAATTCGTCCATGCCATAGCCGAATCTGTCTCCGTGATTGATCTCCTACAACCTCATGGCTCTGTTCCCGATTTCATAAGGCTTTTCTTCCCCGCGAACGACGTCATAAGCCGTAACGCTCTAATCTCGGAGCCCTTGCTTGCGTTGCAAGTTTCCGAGATGAAAGATGGAGTTTTCATCAGTTTCGGTTACAATCACATGGTGGCCGATGGTTCTTCGTTTTGGAGTTTCTTCCGCACTTGGTCCAAGATTTGTCTAAAAGGTTCCGGTTCTAATTTTCAGCCTCTTGTTCTCAAAGATTGGTTCCTCGACAGGATCGATTACCCGATTCATATTCCGGTTTTAGAGACCGAGACGCCACCAAATCGTGAAACTTCAACTAAAGACACAGTTTTTCACTTCACAAAGAAGAAAATTTCATATCTCAAAGCGAAAGCCAACGAGGAAATTGGCTCTATTGATCCGAAAATCTCTTCCCTTCAAGCAGTTGTAGCATATCTATGGCTATTAATTATCAGACACAGTGCTCTATACAGAGATGAAAAAACGCAATGCAAAGTAGCCGCGGATATGAGGCGGAGGCTAAACCCTCCTATAGAGAAAGAGTGTTTCGGGAATGTGACCGATCTAGCTACAGCTACGTCCACCGTGGGAGACTTGTTGGATCACGGGCTAGGCTGGACTGCTTTGCAGATAGGTAAAACCGTGAGGTCACAAACGAATGAAAGTTACAAAACTTTTGCTGAGAATTGGGTTAGAAATGTCACGATCCCAAAAATAGGGGTTGGAAGTAGAATGGCTGATAATTCTTTGATCGTTGCAAGCTCTCCACGGTTTGAAGTGTACGATCATGATTTCGGTTGGGGAAAACCGATTGCGGCTCGAGCTGGACCGGGTAATGGTATTGGTGGTTTACTTGTAATGTTTCGTGGAGTTGAAGAAGGGAGTATTGATGTCCATGCGGCCTTGACGTCATCGTTATGGTCTGATGTACTATTGAACCTGTTGGCCGAATGATGATATAAAATAACCCTTTTGGTTAAGGGTGGATTACTAAAGTAACTTTGAATTTTATGTTTATTACAGTGTTATATAGCATCGCCACAAAAGCAACGGTTATATAACACTGTATAAATTTATTAATTTGATCATCGTGGTCTAAGAATTTTTGAACTTCATGATTGGTTTCTTGAACCGTTGAATTCATAACATTTGTTTAAATTTTATACAAATGTTATGAATTCAACAGTTCAAGAAACTGATACATATGAGGCCCAACACCCTCCAATTCTGTTTCACTACAAAAAAAAAGGGTAAGAAGGCCCAAGCAGCAACTTGAGAGTCTTCTAGAAGCTACTCACTTGGGAAAGAAGCGTGTGACTTAACCAAGGGGATTCTACTATAGTAAAGAATAAACCACGGGTAGGAGTTAGCCACAACAGTGCACATGGTTGGTGGGCTACATGTTGGGGAAAAGAGGTAATCGTAACAGTAGTATTTAAGCTAAGAGAGGAGAGAGGAAGATCTTTATCTTTTGATTGGATCAAGTGAAATAGGGGAGGAGAGCGTACTCCCAAAAGAACTCTCTCACCTTGTACAACTTTTATCGTTATATCAAAGGCATATCTTTCTTAATATCTGTGTACTCTTGGAATCATTCTTCTTCACGTAACAACTTGGTATCAGAGCAGTGACGTGATCGGGAAAAATGGGTCCAAAGTTAGCAGACGTTGAGAAGGCTGTCGAAGACTTACAAAGAGATGTTAGCGAGCTCGCTGGGTTGAAGAAGAGTATGGAGGAGATGAAACAAATGATGTCCACGTTTATGGAACAGAAGATGCTCGCCGATAACGATGCCCGCAAACAAAAGCAGGTGGACGGCGTCAATGTATGTCCGGCTACGAGTCACATCGGGACGTCGGGTGAGACGGCGCCTACAACGGAAGGATCGGGAAAGGGAATCGTCACGGATCCGGAGAGGATCGTGGCAAGCCCAACTCCGATTCAACCTTGGAGGACGACCGAAGAAAGGAACGGACCCATGATGAGGAAGATGGAGATTCCACTGTTCGACGGAGAGAACGCCGACGAATGGGTTCTCCGAGTCGAGGAGTATTTCGAGCTGGGGAATATGACGGAGGTTGAGAAGTTGCAGGCGGTGAGGATGTGCTTCGAGGGAGAGGCATTGATGTGGTATAGATGGGAACGAGGGAGAAATCCATTTGACAGTTGGGAGCAGATGAAAATGAGGGTTTTGGACCAGTTCTCGATGACCCAAGATACATCAGCTGCGGAGAGGTTGTTGACGCTCCGTCAAGGAGACTCGGTGAGGAGCTATTGTCGCGATTTCATCGGCTTGGCTTCCAACGCTCCGGAGTTATCAGAAGGGGTCTTGGAATTGGCCTTCAGAATCGGACTCAAACCGAAAACTCGCGCCCACGTGAAGATGTTGGAGGCTCGCACTCTGAAAAAGATGATGAGCAGCGCAAGGATGGTGGAGGAGTGGTCGGAAACCGAAGACTCGCCGGGAAGAGATTCGGGTGGATCAAACAGAGCATCTCGGCCCAGTATGGGAAAATACCAACAACAATCCTTAACGGGCCAGAATCTATATAATGGGCTTGTATCAAACAAACCCAGATCCATCAACCAAGTCACAAACCATTACTACGCCATCTCGCGACCTGAACAACAAAACCCTACCTGGTCACAATCGCGTGAAACCTCCTTTCCGACGGTTGACGGCGGAAGAAGTGACGAAGAGGAAGGCCGAGGGACTCTGCTTCAAATGCGATGAGCGCTTCCACGCCAACCATCGCTGTCCACGGCCCGAGCTCCATGTGCTGGTGGTGCACGAGGACGGGACAGAGTCGGAATTGGGGGATGAACAGTATGAGGAGATGGAAGAGAAGACGCCGGAGTTCACGGAGCTGGCCGAGCTGTCCATCAACTCCGTCGTGGGTATCTCTTCGCCACAAACGATGAAGCTCATGGGCACGATCCGTGGAGAAAATCTGGTGGTTCTGATCGACAGCGGCGCCTCGCATAATTTCCTGTCGGAGAGTGTGGTGAACCGGTTGGGACTGCTGTTGGAGGGGACAAATGGTGGGGTGTTGGTTGTGATATGATCATGGATGCGACGGTTTCGGTGGAGGTTCAAGAAGACGCGATGATCATTCCCGAGGGACCAATCACACGGTCTAAGGCACGGCAACTGGCGGGAGCGGTTCGGAACTTACTCATGGATGCAAGGAACGAAGAGGATCAACGTACACAACCCGTCCTCACCTCATTGTCTTCGAACTCTCTATGAGGTTAGGCCGTTTGTGTAAGACGTTTTGTACTCTTTTTCCTGTATACGGTTTTGTCCCAAATGGGTTTTCCGTATAGAGGTATTAACGAGGCAAACGGATTACACCGCTAAACGGTCCGACTTCTTGAGAGTTCCGCGGGGGAATTTTCCGGCGGAAATTTTGAGGGATTTATTCCCGAGGGATTTTTTGGCGTAAATTTCCGGCGTAAATTCTCCGCGGGAATTTCTGGCGGAATTCCAACAGTTGGTCAACTATCATTTGAATTCAAAAACTGTATTTAATTTCTTGTAATTTTCGATGGGTCTTCTCCTTGTTTCGAGAATGACCCTTGCTTTTCCCTTTGAATTCTCTCTTTATCTTCTTCTCTCCCTCATTTGCGAAAACACATTCATTTTTATCAAAGTTTATTTCAGAGATTTCATCTCTTTTCTCTCGATATTCTGTGATGGTTAGTCACTGAATTTCTTTCGGTTTATCGAGATTAGTTCCGCATACTCTCGACGCAACCTTCGATCTGTTTCTTTGTTCGATTCTTCTTGTGACAAAGGGCTTAGAGATTTTCGGGATTCATCTCCCACGCTCTAACATCTCTGTTCTCGAATCCCTCAAGCAAACGCAGCCACCCCCTCGTTTCAAAAGTTCATAGTCGGATTTGGGCCTAAGGATTTTCGGGAATTCTCCCACGCCTTAGCATCTCTTCCCGTGGATTCTTTGAAGTCGTGGATCTATCCCTCTCAACCGTACTAGAGCAAGCGATCCTTAGTCGATTCATGTCAGGTTGGAACCGGTTTGACGGTACGTGGGAAGGGCATCTGTCGCGACGTGGAGTTAATCATGCAGGGGTGCTCGGTGGTGACAAATTTCCTTCCCCTCGAGCTTGGAAGTGATCCTTGGGGTGCAGTGGTTGGAGACTCTGGGTGATACCAAGAACAATTGGAAGCTGCAAATCATGAAATTCAAGCTGAATGGGGAGAAGGTTGTCCTGCGAGGGGATCCCGGCCTATGTAGTGCTTCTGTATCTCTCAAGGCATTGTGGAAGGCCTTAGAGAAACAGAGGGAAGGTGTTTTCGTAGAATACAGCGGGTTGCAGGCTGAAGGGGTTGAGGCGTCATTGAACCCTCCACCTAGAGAGCTAAATGCGGTGTTAAAAGAGTATGAGTCGGTGTTTAACGAGCCTAGTGGGTTACCTCCCTCTCGTGGCAAGGAACACGCCATTGAATTGGAGCCAGGCATGCGACCGGTCAGTGTGCGTCCCTTCCGTTACCCACAGGCGCAGAAGGCTGAGATTGAGAAGCAAATAAGCTCTATGTTGGCAGCAGGAATCATTCGTGAGAGTGGGAGCCCTTTCTCGAGCCCCGTATTGCTAGTGAAGAAAAAAGATGGGAGCTGGCGGTTTTGTGTCGATTATCGGGCTCTTAACAAGGTCACGGTGGTGGACAGTTACCCGATTCCGATGATAGACCAGCTCCTCGACGAATTGCAAGGAGCCAAGGTCTTCTCAAAACTCGACCTCCGCTCTGGTTATCACCAAATTCTCGTGAAGGCAGCGGATGTTCAGAAAACTGCGTTCCGAACTCATGACGGGCACTACGAATTCCTGGTTATGCCCTTTGGATTGTCCAACGCACCAGCAACCTTCCAATCTCTCATGAATGAAGTATTCAGGCCCTTTCTCAGGAGGTATGTGTTAGTTTTCTTTGACGATATCCTGGTGTACAGACGGTCGATCGGAGAACACCAAAGACATCTCAGAGCAGTCCTGGAAGTACTACACTAGCACCAGCTCTTTGCTAACAGGAAGAAATGTCAGTTTGGGGTTCCAAAAATCGAATATCTGGGTCATGTCATTTCAGCTGAGGGAGTAGCGGCTGATGCAGGAAAAATACAAGCAATGGTGGAATGGCCAGAGCCCAAAAACGTGAAGGAGCTGAGGGGATTTCTGGGCTTAACGGGATACTACCGTAAATTTGTAAACGCATATGGGGTAATAGCCCGTCCCTTGACTGAATTATTAAGAAAGGACAAGTTCGTGTGGAGTGAGGCAGCCTCTACAGCCTTTAACAAGCTGAAGAATGCAATGACTTCAGTACCGGTTCTGGCCTTACCAGATTTCGAGGCTTTGTTTGTGGTAGAGTCTGATGCCTCAGGAGTGGGATTAGGCGCTGTGCTTATGCAAAAACACCGTCCACTGGCGTATTTCAGTCAGGCGCTAACAGAAAGACAGAAACTTAAATCAGTCTACGAAAGGGAACTAATGGCCATTGTATTTGCGGTACAGAAGTGGCGCCATTACCTTCTTGGGAGGAAGTTTCTGGTGCGAACAGACCAAAAAATCTGAAATTTCTACTGGAGCAAAGGGAAATCAACATGGAGTATCAGAGGTGGCTCACCAAATTATTGGGGTTCGATTTCGACATCCAATACATGCCAGGATTGGAGAACAAGGCTGCTGATGCTCTGTCTCGCAGAGGGGTGGTTACTGAGCTATTTGCACTATCCATACCCGCTGCAGTACAGTTGGAGGCCATTTGTAGTGAGGTTGACAGGGATCCAGAACTGCGAAAGGTGATACTTGAGCTTCAACAGGACCCCACCAGTCATCCTGATTTTTCGGTGGTGCAAGGCCGTATACTCCGCCAAGGTAAACTGGTTCTGCCCTCGTCTTCTCACCTAATAGGACTAATCTTGAAGGAGTTCCATGATGGGAAGCTCGGTGGGCATGGGGGGTCCTGAAAACACATAAACGGATTGGAGAGCTCTTCTATTGGCAGGGTATGATGACGGATATCAGACGATATGTGGCAGCTTGCCTAACCTGTCAAAGGCATAAGTATTCAACACTGGCACCAGGGGGATTATTGCAACATTTGCCAATACCAGCCAACATCTGGGAGGATATCTCCATGGACTTTGTGGAGGGACTGCCACGTTCTGAGGGCTACAATGCTGTTCTGGTGGTGGTAGACAGGCTAACCAAATACGCTCACTTCATAGGATTGAAGCACCCATTCTCAGCTATCGATGTTGCTGTTTTGTTTGCCCAGGAAGTGATCAAGCTGCATGGTTTTCCAAGAACAATCGTTTCAGACAGGGACAAGGTGTTCACCAGTCTCTTTTGGAAAGAGTTGTTTCGCCTTGCAGGAACGAAGTTGTGTTTCAGCACTGCGTATCATCCCCAATCTGACGGGCAGACTGAGGTCACTAATCGAGGACTGGAGACCTATCTGCGGTGTTTTTCAAGTGATAAACCGAAATCCTGGGCACGGTTCTTACCCTGGGCAGAGTTGAGCTACAACACCGCCTACCATTCATCCATCCAAATGTCTCCATTTCGAGCATTGTATGGGCGAGATCCACCCTTGTTGCACAAGTATGAGAATGGATCTACTTCAAACGCAGACTTGGAAGAAAGGCTCAAGGAACGTGATGGCATAGTCACCTTGCTCAGGGATCACCTCCACAAGGCTCAACAGGTTATGAAAAACAGGGCTGATGGTCATCGTAGGGAGGTATCCTTTGTTGTGGGGGATATGGTCTTCCTCAAATTGAAGCCCTATCGCCAACATTCTTTAGCTAGAAGACTAAAAGAGAAGCTGGCAGCCAGGTTCTACGGGCCTTTTGAGATAGAAGCACGCGTAGGAGAAGTCGCTTATCGTCTCAAGCTGCCCAAGGACACCAAAATCCACAACACATTTCATGTCTCACAACTAAAAAAGGCGATTGGAGAGTGTCTGGTTCAGTCTCCCATTCCACCACAGCTGACTTCAGAGGGGATTTTGGTAGCAGAGCCAGAAGCTGTTTTGGGGTCTCGGGTTAACAACAACACCAGTCAGGAGGAGGTATTGATCAAATGGAAAGGTCAGCCAGACTATGATTGCTCATGGGAATGGAAGAGTGTGATAACAGGGCAGTTTCCAAGCTTCAACCTTGAGGACAAGGTCGATTTCCATGGAGGGGGTATTGATACATATGAGGCCCAACACCCTCCAATTCTGTTTCACTACAAGAAAAAGGGTAAGAAGGCCCAAGTGATACATGGATTTTGCAATCCAAAGAGGTATCAATACCCTCTAAACGATGTAGTAAGAGGTTATCGAATCCAATATTGGGAAATAGTCTTAACCACTAAGAATGCAAGGAATTTATGTCAGTTAAGCTAATTAAAGGTGGTTTATGATTAAGTATCCAATTTAGAATTAAGCTAAAGCACTAAGCAAGATTGTAATCCAAATAAGCAAAAGCAAATCTAGAGATAGGGTTATCGATATAAGAAGTCCCAAGTTCAATTCATGATGTTCAATTACTCAAACAAGCTAATCCCTAGGCATAAGATCCTAAACTTGACTAGTTCTCTTTCAAGCAATTAATCACTATGCTAATCACTTAACCCATTAACAAATCATCATTTGTGGATCATTGATTAGCAAGCATTTAGTTTAAATCAACAAGATCAACCAAAAATACACCCTAGACAACTATTGTCATAGGCTAGGAATGTAAATCTCTTGTCTAGTTTGGTCTTGATATTTCATCAAACACTTGGTGTTCATGAAATACCTTATGATCTAGACCTACTCTTTCAAGCTAGATCTAGCATTAGGGACTCTAGACAAGAAGGAATATAAGACTATCTAACC
Organism: Eutrema yunnanense; assembly: GCA_002933935.1. NCBI lineage: Eukaryota > Viridiplantae > Streptophyta > Magnoliopsida > Brassicales > Brassicaceae > Eutrema > Eutrema yunnanense. The sequence goes on from PKML01051092.1 coordinate 17,476, forward strand.
CTAAACACCATGAATCAAGCCTAGGAACATCTTAATCTACCTCATCTCAAGATCCTAAAAGACTACTCAAAACCCATTAAGAACCCCTCAAAATCAGTTTTGATAGAGGATGATTCCATAGATAGATGTTGAATAATCAAGATGAAAAGAAGATAGATAGAAGAGATTCAATCAAATAAACACTTAATTGCATAAACTTCAAAGGATCAATCCTACAAATCACTCTTAGAGAGGTTTTTGCATAGAAAAAGACTTAGCCCTTAAAGATTAGGTCTTTGGGCTTAAATACTGAACAGTAACGAACCGGGTAAACCCGGAACAAACTGGGTATTGACCCGGTTAAAATGGGCAAAAAGTGGTTGGTATCGACCGATACCCTCGGTATCGATCGATACCTTTGGTGTCGGGCCAGTTCTTCAGGGGATACCGAGGACACACCTCGGTATTACTGCTCCGTGTTAAGGCAATTTTCCCCCGGGTTCTTCCTGGGCCAGTACCGACCTGTGATGTCGAGCAGTGGCATCGATGTATGGCATCTGAAGCTTGGGTATCGATCGATACCGAGGGGTATCGATCGATACTGGGTGTTTGGATACCGAGGACACACCTCGGTATCTTTGCTCCGTGCTAAGGCCTTGTTTCCCCGGGTTCTTCCTGTGCTGATATCGAGCTGTAACACCGAGCAAAGGCATCGGTGTAATCCCCTGAAGCTTGGGTATCGATCGATACCGAGGGGTATCGATCGATACTGGGTGTTTGGCCTGCTTCTCGATAAACACCTAAAAACACTCCAAATGTATGCAATAACTCACTAGGACCTAATGCAAATGTCCTAAACTCTAAATGAGACTTAAATGCAAGACACAACCATGATTATGCATGAAATCTACTATAAACTACACATGAAATGCATGATAAAACAATGCAATATATGAGTATATCACCAAGCAGCAACTTGTGAGTCTTCTAGAAGCTACTCACTTGGGAAAGAAGCGTGTGACTTAACCATGGGGATTCTACTATAGTAAAGAATAAACCACGGGTAGGAGTTAGCCACAACAGTGCACATGGTTGGTCGGCTACATGTTGGAGAAAAGAGGTAATCGTAATAGTAGTATTTAAGCTAAGAGAGGAGAGAGGAAGATCTTTATCTTTTGATTGGATCAAGTGAAATAGGGGAGGAGAGAGTACTCCCAAAAGAATTCTCTCACCTTGTACAACTTTTATCGTTATATCAAAGGCATATCTTTCTTAATATCTGTGTACTCTTGGAATCATTCTTCTTCACGTAACAGAAACCAATCATGAAGTTCAAAACTTCTTAGGCCACGATGATCAAATTAATAAATTTACATGAACTCATTCGTTGGAAAGTAATTGATTACTAGAATATTCGCCAAGAGATGAAGCATTGGCAATTTCTATTTCGGTGTGCTATTGTGATGTAAGCAGTGCCGGGCTCTATCCATGTGCTGGGGGTGCTTTGGCACCAAATTTAAAAATTCTACGAAGCCCAAATTTGTTTTTTTTTTTTTTTTGGTCGGATAAAAAAAACCCTATGCTAACATGTAAAAAAAAAATGTTATTCACTTGAACAATGTATTTTTTTTGTCTGATCAGTTTTGTAACAAAAAAAAAAGGTGTATTAAGGGCCCTTTTTTTCTCTACCGCTCCGGGTCTTGCGGATGATTGAGCCGACGCTGGATGTAAGCACCAAGTTAGATGCTCACAAGGGTCAAAACAATTCGGATAAACAAGATCCTTAGGGAGCAAAATGATTGGAATGATGCAATGAAAGGTGGATCGAAGATTGCCACTCAAAAATGTAAAAGCCTTTGTGACGAGATCATATCTCTTTAGTATTAGGAGACACACTCAGCAATACTTAGAGGACACACTCGACTAAGGACAAAGAGACGACAAAGTTTCTTCAAAAGAAAACTTAGAATATTTCATTGATTTAAGAAGAAGCGTGAATACGCTCAGCTGAACAATGACCCAACGGTCTAAAATGCTAAAATAAGAAAGCCTATACACGAAATAAAATAGATATATGACCCATTGATAAACTAGCCATTGTAGCGTTATAAAGGCTTGGCCAAATAAGAAAACTTGGAGTGCCACCTTGTATCTTGAAAAAGCTGGATGATATATCCGTGTGAGGATAGTCTCTTGATCATGTAGAGTCTCCATAAACTGGCTGGAAACAAAAAGAGCCGTTGTAGTTTAATGGTCCAAGATGTGAATGCATCCAAAAAGGAAAATTCATATTTCCCTTTGAATGTTGGACCAATCTGAATCATGCTGTGTTTCTACACTCGTTCAAGACTTTTTGGTGAAGATAGAGTATCTCCTAGACGCCACACTATAATTTATAGAAAATAAAACTAGTCGGACATATGACTTGGCATAAATAGATCTAGATAGGGAAAGTGGAGGTACGGATGGATCTGCATGATCCAATGGTTAAAGATGCAGCTATAAGAGTTCTTAAGAGCCCCTAGTTGAACTAGAATATCTTGGACGCCAGACATAGCTTTTCAAGGATCCAAATACGGTAAGTTAAGTTTAAGGTCCTTCGGTTCGGATGCTCGGTTCTGATTGGGTCTTCGGATGCTCGGTTCTGATTGGGTCTGAACCCGTAAAGGTCAGGTCTGAGCTGGTCTTGGATCCTTGATAGGTCAAGAATATGGGACGGGTCGGTTTTGGGCTGAAATCCTTCAGTTTGGGAAAATGCTTTTTAATCTCCGGCTCATATGCATTATCAGATGGTATGGTCGAGAGCATGAACTGTCACTACAATAAAATATGCGTTTTTCGGCGGAAAAACGTCTGTCGGTTACAACTCGTCGGAAATTGACTTCTGTCGGAAAT
>PKML01051092.1:32802-46366 GCA_002933935.1 Eutrema yunnanense
GTGTTAGGGTTCGTGAGTATCGACCGATACCATGTGTGTATCGATCGATACGTATCCTTTGTGGATAGGCTTGAGTCGTGTAGTATCGATCGATACCAGGTGAGGGTTTTGGGCATCGATCGATACAAGGCCCTTGTCGGGTGACGCGTGTTGTTTGGGCATCGATCGACACTATGGGAGTATCGATCGATACCAGTTGCTTTGTGCGGAAAGTTGTATTTTTGGTATTTAATAATTGTTGATTGTTAATTGGTGGCCTGTTGTTGGGATGACCAATCTCACTCAGCATTTGGTTAGCCAAATGTTGATGCATCACTTTTGTCGATGCAGGTAAAGATGTGGCGTGATCGTGGAATCAAGGCGGTGAAGAAGGGATGATTAGGACCCGGGGCTTTTGCTGTTGTAGAACTTGGATTGTTCTGTGTAGAATCGTTAACCTGTGTGTAATAATTAATTAATGGTTGTTTAATTAATTATGGTTTAATGATTGTTTATTATTGTTTAATTAATTATCTGCAAAAAAAAAAAAATGCGGTCCTTTCATCTATCGCCTCGCGTTCGACGGTCTTAGCGCCCCCGTTGTGAATGTAGATCCCTTTCCCTCCTCGTTCGCTCTTCCGATACTTCGAGTTGTTTGTGGAGACCTTCTTCGTCGAAGGCTTACTCCAGTACTCACATAAACCCTTCCAGACGTCGTCCTCAAGGTCCTTCAGCTTGGCTTTGTTATCCACCACTTCTGCTTCCATTCGTACCCATGGTTCGAGTATGAAGCGTGACATACTTATCGAAAGTGGCAATAACATTCCGTGTATCAGTATGTGATATGATCGTGGGATCCCTCGAGAAGAACCATGTGCCTTGTGCAGCACAAACGAAGTCTGTGATCAATTCGAATGGTAAAACGGCCACCTGGGCTACATTCTCACCTCAACTAGGGCACTTATCGAAGTTGAAACAGCTTATTCCGAGTTCAGGTGAAGAAGTTATTCAACTTCTAAGACAGGTGAATCCCAGCCAACGCGAATCGGACATACGCATGTTCAAAGAATTCTTCCAACCAAACCATATGGAATCAATCTACAAAATAAATTTTTCTGGAATCTTGATTCATCAGATCAATTATGAAAATTGGAACCAGCCCAATTGGAGTTCATACGTACGATAAATGGATTTTTCAAGTCCATGGATATGCTTCCGCACCCAGTGCGCGTCAATGCCAAAGATCGAGTCACACAGCCCGACTCAGGTACGATCTAGCTACGAATCCACTTGGAGAATGGTCATTAATCTCTTGTGTTTCCAACAAGACCAAGATCATAAGAAATGGACATCGGATCACAAAGATTCTCCCCATTTGCCTAAGAGGGTCGAACTGGTGCTATGCTTGAAGAATGCTAGGCCCACTTGGTTTAGTAGCTTGCAAACATTTGTTTGGCATCCATAATACATTTCTAAGCCCAATAAGGAGTTCTAATTCGTGGCCCCAAGAAGAATAAACAAGAGGAAGAGCAAGAGTCATATTTCAAATTTCAAAACTAAGTTTTAATGTTCGGTCATTTTCGAAGAGAGTTATTGTTCTCTCTCTCCTTCATGCAAGTCTTTGTGTTTTCTTTATAATCTCTTGTAACCCAGCCACACAAAAATCATCCAACTTTTTAATCAAATATTTCTTTAGAGAATTCTCTCTCTTGTTCCTTTGGAACTTTTCGATTTCTTTGGTGGTTAGCCAAATAAATCATCTCGGTTTATCAAGTGTTGTCCATAGCATTTGACGCAGCCATCATTCCTTTGTTTCGTAGTATTCGTCTTAAGCGTTTAAGGGGCACAAAGATTTTCGGGATTCACTTCTCACGCTTTGTCATCCTTTCACCACGAGTTCTATCAAGCATTGAAGTCGTCCCCTTGTTTCGAATCTTCACCGCAAGTCTGGGCCTAAGGATTTTCGAGTTCATAATTCACGCCTTAGCATCTTTCTTCGTGGAGTCCTTTGGAGTCAAGGATCTATCCAACCGTTCTACCGATCTCGAGTGTGCAATCTTTGGGAAATCGTATCAGTATGGTTCCACGTGAACTCTTGCTACATAATGATATATNGCTATACTATTACAACTGCTTTAGTATCTTAGGGTATTAAATTGAGCATATCACATAAAAAAAAAACACATACTGTTATTTTTCAAAATTAAAATTGACAAAATGAACTAAAAAAAGAAGAAAAATCTTAAAATTACATACCGCGAAAGGTTGGTGCCACAAGTCATTCTCGTCAGCAGGCATGTCCACGTACTTCTCGTACGGTTTGTCAAACATGTTGTGGAGCATCCGCAATATCGCATTTGAGGTCTCAGACAACAACTTAAACCTGAAAACATTAAAAAAGAAAGACATCAGTACGTTAAGATTGAAAATATAAAAAAATGAAACAATAATCGAAATTTCACTTACCAACTTTCGTCCTCTAACTTCGGGTCGAGACAGATGCAATGGTCCCGATTGGGCTGCTGGACAAAATCCTCGATCATAATCCGGCTCCGAGCAGCGGATTGCTGGGACTCCAGGACTTGAATTCCGGAGCTCGATCCGCCAGAAGGCCTAGCCTGAGAAACCCGAGAACAGCATCCTTCGGAGCCCAAATGGAGAGAGTCTTCGTTATTCATGCGGGAAAAACATAAAAACGTTAGTACATTGAAATTTGAAAATTCCAAAAATTTAAAAAAATTCGAAAATTTCTAAACCTTCCGAAAATTCAAAAATTCCCGAAAATTCAAAAAAAAATTCGAAAACTTCAGAATATTCACAAAAATTCCCAAAAATCTCACGTACGTTCCTGAAAATTCAAAAAAATCCCCAAAATTCCCGAAAACTTACGAAAATTCCCAAAAATTGTATTTAATAAGTTTTTAGTAAAAACGTTTTTAATAAAAATAAAAGTTTTCAAAATACGTTTCAAAATATATATTTTAAATTCTGAAAGTTTTTATTCTAATTTTCTAAATACTTAAAAACACATTTTTAGTATTATAAAAACGTTTCTAATAATAATAGCAATTTCAAAAATTCAAGAAAATATTTTCTAAATCTAAAATTCTCAATCTAACAATTCTAATATCCTAAACCCTAACAAAAATTAATCCACCAAAAAAATCCACAACAAATCTCATTCCAACCTAAAAAACTAATTAACCACCTAAACCTAAATAACTCTAAAAACTATCACTAACANCCATAAACACTTACAAATTATCCATGATTGTTGGTGATGAATGAAGGATTTAGAGAGATTGGGAGTTAAAACTTCTGAAATCGACCGATTTTAGAGAGAGAAGACGGAGAAAATCCGTAAGAGAGAGAAAACGAAAAGGAGAAATGAAGAGAAGAAGTCTGTCCGCGAATATTAAATCTACGGATTTTCGACAGATATATCCGTCGGAATTTTTTTAAAAATTAGGTTAGGCAGTTAATCTTCCCGCGGTCATGAAAAAACCAAAGTCCGTCGGAACTCCGTCGGAAATTTCCGACGGATTTCTGACGGATATGTGAATATATACCATATATTATTTGCATGTGTTTCTATTAGGTCGTCAACCAACACGTGTCGAAGAACCCTAAATCCGTCGAAAATCCATCGGAAATTTCCGGCGGATTTAGGATATATTTGGGGTTTAGGGTTTAGGATTACATAATAAGGATTAACTATCCCTAACCTACATTTTTCATTCAAAAAAACTGTTAAACACTTTCTATGAATTTATTAATTTTACAACATAAAATTTAAATATTTCACATAATATCTATATACCTTATACTATAACTTATACTAACACCTCTATCAAATTTTATAAAAATCTATAAAACATTTTTATTTTGAATTTTGACAAGTTGAAGCTATTGTATATACATCATACAATTGTTTGTCTATAATTTATACAAAAAAACTAAACCCTATACCCTAAACCACAACTGTTTGTCGGATATGAAGATTGAAGGTGCAAAACATGATTTAAACGAGGTAAACGTATTTAATAACATATGTATACTAATCCGTCGGACATCTGTCAGAAATTCCGACGGATGTTACTTAACATTTTTTCGGTATTCGACGATATGACAACGTAAAGAACAACCTAAAAAGACGAATTCTCTGAAGATTTAAGAATCTTTAAGATTTAAATTGGTATAATTTTTAAGAATTTATGTGTATGGTTTAGAAAATCTCTACAATATATATTGGATTTTATTTAAAATTTTAATTGAATACATCAAACTTTTTTTTTAAAAAAAAGAGCATGATTTACAAATATAAGTTTTAATAACTCCAAATTTAACAACCATAATTTATAATTGTGATTGGATTTAAATTCTCTAGTAGGATAATTTTATCTTCCAAATAACAAATATCTAGTACAAGTCAAACTTTATAAAACATCCACATAACTAATATCTTCCAAATAACAAATATCTAGTACAAGTACATATTTTACAATGCAAAACGCTTTATAAGATAAGTAATTAGATTCTGCTAAATCGGATGTTTCCCCAAATTCGTCAAATTCTTCCTCTGAATCCTCAAATACCCGATCATCGACATGTACGGTTAAATCAACAACGAGCCTCAAGAGAATGATCGATCGAACCTAAACCCACAAAGCTTTGCTGGAGGGGGTTCATGATCGTACATCCCATGAACCCTACCTCTCGGGTTTATCGATGTGACTGTAATCCACGTGTCTTGCTTGTTTGTCACTCGAGGATAGAGAATATAACATACCTACATCATGTAATAAAGTCATCTAAAAATCTAACCACGTGAATGCAAAAATACTAACAAATAAACGTAAAAGAATAAAATGAACCTGGTCTGCTTGTGAATCAAGTACGAATGGCTCGTATTTCTGGAGTCACCTTCTGCACGAATCAAATACAAAAATTAATTAAATCATTCATTATATATGATAGTTAAAAATAAGACAATTAAAACACTTACATAATCTCTTAACCAACGTTCGAACTCTTCATGTTTGAGCTCGATTAGCTCGTCCTCTGTTTTGTTTGGAAATGCAAAACGTTGATAAGCCATATATATCATGTGAGATTGAAGCGATCATCACGTTAACATATATATAATCAATGACCCAATAAGTAATTAATAATTTGGTTAAATATAATACCTCTCATATTCTTCAACTCCGTCGCAGTTTGTGAGAATATACATATGCAATTGATCTCGCTCCTATGTTGAAAGTCTCCGCTTCTTGCTTTTTCTACTAAATCTTTCAATCTCTAAGAATATATGAGGAATATCGACCGGATAGAAAGGTATTACGCCTCCATCATCATGTTGAGCTGGGCTACGACTCTTCGAAAAGAACTTTATTAATCATGAAAAATAAACTGGATAATGCACTGGTTTTAACGAGAAGACAAACTCATGAACATTCACTACCTTCTCCAGGAAAAAAATCAGGTACTATACTTCCATTGTCATCAACATCATCGCTGATTCCCACACCAATTGACCTAACGGCAGCATTTTGATCATCTTCTGCACGGATATCCTCGGGGTAGAATTTACCACAGTTATCCTCGAGCAACCAAATCAGGTTCCTTGGTCCTGCTGTATGTTTCATCTGAAGCGGCAACAGGCTCAGTGCCTTTTGCTAGCACATATCGCTCACCAGAGAAATAAGGTTCCTCCTCGGCAAATGAATGATCATCATCATTCTTGGTTTGACTTTTATCATGTGTATCAGGAACACTTCCGTGCTCTGTGCCTTTTTCATTTTCGCTAGGCTAGTTACTTTATTAATCAAGAACAGTTACTCATGAACTTTATTAATCATGAAAAATAAACAATCTCCGTGAATGATCTCATATTATTATTATTTTATATTCAGTGTCTAATTAAACTTTTCATTATTTAACAACGTTTACAAGGACGGATGCTTCTTTCCGACAAGCTTGACTAACCGTTATTTTCTTCATGATAACAATACCATATGCTATATCACTTATTTGGTAATTTGTAATTTGGTACTTTCTGAACCCACAAATTTGATTTGATCATACCACTTATATTGAAAACATTCGTAGAAATCCCTCAACTCATGATAAGACATTATCTAAATCTTTTTGATGAAAGTGTCAACGAAATAATAAGGATAAAACATAATTTATGGGCGACTGTTCTTCAGATTTCTCTCTTCTTTCAACTTAGTATCTCTTCCATAACAGCTTCCACCAGGACAATAGTATTCTACTTTTTGCATAAATTTTATAGCTCAATTCATGATTCGGTATAATTGAAATACCAAAATGATTGACATACCATAGGAAATGAACATATGTAAGTTAGAGGAAGAAGAAAACTTGGAGAAGCTTTCGTTGGAGAGAATGATAAAGATGAAAAATTAGAGAGACTAAACCTTAACTTCACTCTTATTACTAATTAACCTAACTTGACACCTAATATTCACTAACTTTTGCAATCTACTACACACAATTCTTATCCATTTATCTCCATTCTACCTCTTAATCACATCCACTCAAATTCATTTAATTTATAATTTCCTTAAATTTTATAAATGGCTACTTTTTAATACTCTCTCTGTTTTTTTATATAAGGGGTTTTCCCTAAAAACACAAGAATTAAGAAAATCTCTTTTTTTTGCTTGAAACATTAAACACTACCATAACAACATTTAGTTATCCAATTAGATAGAGGAGTATTAATGTTTCATGATAGTACCAAAACTACTAATGAGTATAATTAATTAAATTTTGCATGGGAATGTGAGAAGCTCTTATAAAAAAAACAAAACAAAATGTCTAAAACCCCTTATAAAAAAAAACAGAGGGAGTACTAATTTTGTGGATAATAATTTCATTAAATAGTCTAATGGGCTTTAGTTGAATACATCCGATAAGATCGTCGGCAGATCGATCAACAGTTTGTGATAAAATGATAAAAGATTAATTTTAATATAAGACATGTTCCAAAACGTGAAGAAAACCAAAATTTCCTACAATTGAATCTATGAATTGAAAGCTACAAAAGGGCTTGACGAAATCAGATCTGCAAAATTTTACTCATGATCTGAAAAGATGGAGAGGATAGAGAAAGGTAAGAGACGATCAGGCTGATCTAGCGAGAACTGTCCGATCAGGCTGATCAGTCCGATAAGAGAGAACCACCACACGCAGCGGAAACTGACCATGCATAAGCAACATCGACAGACGAATCTGGAGGGATCTTTTCCGAAATGCGAACGGGAGGAGAACTCAGGATAGGAACATCCAAGATGTTTTTCGATGATTTTGAGACAAATTTCAGTCTAGTAAAATGAATGTTTTTGTAGTGTTAGTATTATGTCTACTAAACAAATCAAATAACATACAAATAAATCTACCACATCTAAACAAAAGTCTACCAAATAACTCTACGGTTCTCTAATCAATTCTATCGTTCAACAAACAAGTTCATTATACTCAAACTAAGTCTATTATCCTCAAACTAAATCTGCCATCATTATCTGATAGACGTTTTTTTGGCAAACTTATATTTTTTTCCATGCTTTTTGGTAAATAAAACCAACTTCCATCTTTACGTGAAAATGTAGTAATGACAGTTTTATAGTTACGTTTTTGTAATTGTAACAAATGATAAAAATATATTATAGGTAGATATATATCTGTATATTAATTTTGATAAGAAGGATTCCCGTTTTAAGAATTGTTATAGTAATCTCTCTCCCCTTTTAAAAATGTACGCACCATTTTAAATTACATATCTTTTACTTATGCGAACGGTTTTGAAATGTTTTATTGAGTGCACCATTTTAAATTACATATTTTATACCTTCTTCTAGCATAATTATAATTTTCTTATTGAGTGCAACATTTCAAACCACATATTTTTCCTATTCTTCTAACAATAGGCATTTAATTTGTCTTTTTTTTTGTTTGTCAAGACTGAAAGTCAAATAAAATGACCGGCTTGGAAGAACTTTCTTACCGAATGGTTTGAAAAACAAGAAAAATTGTCTTATTGAATGCAGACATGTTCTAACTTCTAGGTGATGTTGGAACTAATTTTTTATCAAAGCTCGAGGGCTTGATAAAATTGTGTTAGTGTGAAAAGAAATGAGTTAAGCTCTTTCTAATGAAATGTTTTCATTAACCGAGAAATGTTTTCTCGTGTATATATGTTGGAATAGTTGTGTCTTAAATGAACAACATGAGAGAAGAAAAGCCATACGTGCGACGTTCGCATCTTGGGCCTTGATTGGGCCCGTGGACTTTTTTGAGGTATCGATCGATACTTAGCGGGCCGACCTAAAAATCGCAGCCGCCTAGAATATTCTGGAAATATTCTTTTTCTGTCAGGGAAAAAAACCCTAGGCTCTCTCCTATATATAACACACGATTTTCACCTAAAAAATCATCCTCTGATACACAATAAACACATACTAAAAGTTCTAGCAATCGTTTCTTCAATTCCCTACTGTCTAGAGAGTAAGTTTTAATTCGAGAGTATCGTAGAATAATGGTCGATAGATCTGAATCATGGTGTTGATGATTCAGTTAAACTTTGGTTGTATCCTGGGACTCATGGATCTATAAAACCCCGTCACACTACGGGAGATTCTTAGAGTTAAGGAAAGAGATTTATCTCGCCTCCTCAGATCTTGTTATTGTTTTATCGTTTATAAATCGTATGTTCCTTAACTGTTTATTTATTTATTATCGTGATTAAATCTTTCCTGTCTGTAGTGTAAAATTTTGGTCCTACAATCTTAACTCTAAGAATATCCAAATTCTGTTTATAACTTAAATTGGATCTTTAATCACGAGTAAATAAACGTTTTCAAACGGTTTTTTAAACGATTCTCTACTGCTGATGATACTCAAACGTTGTCAAAAAGCTTTTAGCAAATTGAAACGTGTAGTAGAGGCAATCTTCATCTCTCTCTATTTTTAAGAAGATGTTCTTCTGCTAGTGATACTCAAACGTTATCAAACCGCTGTTTAGCAACTTGAAACGTGTAGTAGAAGCAGATCTGCTTTAAAACATCTTCTAAAAAACCGCCTTTAATTGCGATTAAAGAACGGTATGATCAACGAACACACATCTGTTCTTGATAGGTTCGATTCAGATCGAGGCCTTGTGAGTATCGATCGACACCCTATGGTATCGGTCGATACTGCACTAAATTGTATCGGTCGACACTCAAGTGTATCGATCGATACCATGCAAACAGTGTATCGGTCGGCACCTCAGTGTATCGATCGATACTTTGCATCGACCAAGTTGGGTCTATGTCGATCGATACTGCGTATAAGATACAGGTATCGATCGACACTGGTGCTATGATCGATCCTGTGAAAATTCACTTGTATCGATCGACACCCAGGGTGTATCGATCGACACTCAACGTGTATCGATCGACACCATGATGCTTCGAATGACACAGTATGTGCATCGAGCATCGATAGGAATCCAGGGTATATCGATCGACACTCAACGTGTATCGATCGACACCAGGTGGCTTCGAATGACACAGTATGTGCATCGAGCATCGATCGACACTCAACATGTATCGATCGACACCAGGTGGCTTCGAATGACACAGTATGTGCATCGAGCATCGGTCGACACCTATGGTGTATCGATCGACACCCTACGAGTACATCGATAGACATTGGATGTGTATCGATCGATACCAAGGAGTATCGATCGACACCAATGCTATTTAGTTCGATATCAGTCTCAGAATTGCGATTCTTGAGTTTATATATCGGTACTAACTGAAAGTTGTGTTCTCATTGTCTAAACAGAATGACAAACAACGTTTACAACAACTCTGGAACTATGGAGAAAACCAGTGACAAAGTGGATCAAACGACTGCGAGTCTGATCAAAAACAGTGATGCATCGATCGATACCAAGGAGTATCGATCGACACCAGTTAAGCATCGATCGACACCGAGTGTGCATCGATCGACACTGAGTGATTAGAGCATCGATCGACACTGATAGGGCATCGATCGACACCGTGTGTGCATCAATCGACACCTACAGTCGCATCGATTGAGATTATGCTAAAGCATCAATCGACACATGTTGTGATCGATACTGTGTGTATCGATCGATACCAAGGAGTATCGATCGACACCAATGCAATTTGGTTCGATTTTTAGAATTGCGATTCTTATCGGTACAAATGTAAAGCTTGCGTACAAGCGAATGGAACGTTTCAAAACGCTTCCCGGGTTAGGGTTTACGAACACCTAACATCAAACACGTTGAGAACGGTTTGACGAACACTCTGAGGAGGTTCGAACTTGAACGCACGTTTGCGGTTCAAAACTTTAGAACGCGCACATGCGGTTCTAGTTGTTTCGATAAGCGGATCTTAAATTAAAATTTAATTCCGTATCGATAAATATCATCAATAAAAGGGTGATGGTTTATTAGTCACAGATAATAATCGTCTCATTATTATATGAGTTCGCGGACGTTTATAAACGGTTCGACAAGTGAAAACTTTGTGGTATTAATCCCGCGTCGTTTAGCGTTTACGAATGTGTCATAGCGTTTCTCGTAGAACCGGCTAAAACAATTATCAAACGCGATCCACGAAACGAATCAGTGAACGCTCTCCGAAGGTTCAGATTAGAACGCATGATAGCGATTCTAAAACGATTTCATAATCCGTTATAATCGGTTTTAAAAACTGCGGTTTCAAAATCAAAAAGAAAGAGTTTCAGATTCTCATCGAATACTCTCAATGTTTAATTATTTAATAATTAAATTGATGCAACGTTGAAATCGTTAAACAGTCTTTGGTTCAAAGACGTGTTAAGTTGCAATATATTGCACATAGCTCAATATTATGTGTCCAAAAATTTGCGAATTTTGGAATAATTAATTGATGTTCAATTAAATATTAGAGGCTGATTTAATCGAATAATTAAATCATTGGGCTAAGTGAGCAGGCCTCTTGCGATTCTTGATATAAATTCAAGAATACTAATACAATTCGATATTGTATTCTAGAAATTGAATTTAATTTTACCCTTTAAACTTGAGAGTTGAGTATTGGTTAGTATATTAATTTGGTTTGGTTCTCTTGAACAAAATCAAATTTCAATATGACTAACAACACCGATGTGATCATTGTTAGATTCGGTGGAAGACAATGGAATGGCTGAAGCCAATTTAGTCGAGATAGACATGTGTAATGTCATCTTCAGAGTCAATATGGTTGAGCATAAGACAAATGAGTGGTGGTATTATACCAATGTAATAGCTCATATATGCGTTGATATGGGAATGTTTCCCTCCTACCATAAATAATGACAAGAATTTAATCATAGTGCTGAAGTTGACTTCTCAAAGAAGCTCACTCTCATTGATGTAAATCATGTGCTAGAGATGCATAAAAATCTTATTTAGGGCACAATGCTAATTAAGCATGTATTGACAAAGAATGTTGTCTATATTAAGGACGGACTGGTCCAAATTAACGTTGAGACAGTCGGACTTAAAATCAATGTAACCAATGGTGTTGACATTAATGAGAAAGAATCATTTGCTTATGGTACAGAATCTCTTAGTATTTGATCTGAATGTTTCAGTCACATTATATTCGAATCTATGCGTAGATTGAATGAGATCCTGAAATACAAAATAAGCAAAGATAAGTGTGAGGTTTACGTTCTAACCAAACTCACTAAAACACCACAATCGAGCGAACCTCTTGGTTTGACTCATACAAAAGGTGGTGAGAAATATTTCGTGACTTTCGTTGAGGATTGTACGAAATATAGTTATGTCTATTTGCTAAGAAGCAAATACGAGACTTGGAAAACTCAAGGAGTTTAAACTCGAGGTTGAAAACCAACTCGAAAGAACTATCAACATAGTTTGAAGTGATAGAGGACATGAACATGGTATTATCCATCAAACAATTGATCCCTACTCACCTGAATCCAATAGAGTTGCTGAAAGAAAGAACAGAACTCACAAGGAAATGATGAATGCAATGTTGCAGGAATCTGGATAAGTCCAGAAATGTGGGGGAAGCATTGCTTACCACAAGTTATATCCTGAACTAAATACTACACAAAGTCACTGGAAATGTTTCATGCGAACTTTGGAAAAGTAATGTGTTTTTTATACAAATACATGAAAGTGTGGGGGTGCCTAGCAACCACCAAAGAATGTGACAATCAGACCAAAAACGGTGGATTGTATCTTCATTGCATATGCACATAATGTAGTGCTGATTGCTTTCTGGTGTATAAATGAGATATACCAGACATCCAAGTAAAGGATAAGCTCTAGTACCTCACGAATTGAGGCAAGCAATTGATCTCTTAGGCTCTTACGCTTTTAGAGGTATCGATCGATACCCAAGAGTATCGATCGATGCTTGACGGGCTTTGGACCTTAGATCAAGCAATGGTAAAGAATTACCAAAGGCTAAAGTCGTATGCTGATTGGAATCACAGCAATATGAGATCTTGTAATCTGCCTTTCTAAACGAATTTAGAAGAGGAGATTTACATGAAACAACCCGAGGGTTATGTCACTCCTGAACAAGGAAAGAAAATAAGTAGACTTGCAAAGTCCTTATACGAGCTTAAGTTAGCTTCTAAGCAATAGCTTGGAAAGTTTGACAACAAAGTGATGTCAAACAAGCTTCAAAATCACTTAAGGTGATATACATCAAAAGTACTCCACTTGGATACGTTTTGTTTATATGATAACACGATCGTCATGGAAGCAAGAAGGATATAATCCAACACACTAAAAATGTGTTTAGTGGGAGGTTTGATAGACATAAGATTAGTAGATAATCTTGTCTCAAGATCCCAGAATGTTTTGAGAATTACTCAAACAAGATTGCAATAACTCCAATTGTGATAAAGTTGTATCACAAGTGATATATGCAAGAATTATCGGATGTCTAACGTACTTGATAAATCGTACTAGATCCGATTTAGCGCATTCAGTATATAAGTCGCTACATGAGTAATCCAGGTCATACTCTGTGGAAAGCCATAACTAGAATGTTGAATTATCCAGCGTTATATATCGTCTTGATTTACATCAAAGTCTGGGGGTTCAAGACATTATGTTCACCTCTTGGTCTCGTAAACCTGACAGATATTTCAAACTACATATTTTTTCCTATTCTTCTAACAATAGGCATTTGAATTGTCTTTTTTTTGTTTGTCAAGACTGAAAGTCAAATAAAATGACCGGCTTGGAAGAACTTTCTTACCGAATGGTTTGAAAAAAATAAGAAAAATTGTCTTATTGAATGCAGACATGTTCTAACTTCTAGGTGATACATGCAGGATGCAGGTATTATTGGCGTTGGAGAAAAGACAAGTCAATGCATGTTAGAAAACTCGATCTCCTTCTAAATTCCCATCTTATAGTACTTTGAGAATTGCGGATTTTTGTTGTTCTACTGGACTTAACACGTTTCACGTTGTTTAAAGTATCATTGATACTGTGACATTCAAACAATTGAAGGACAACAACGAAACTTGA
>PKML01051106.1:0-26109 GCA_002933935.1 Eutrema yunnanense
AGTATCGGTCGATACCAGTTGTAGTAGTATTGTAATCCGCAAGCGTGTGTAAGTTGTTGTGTAATAATAATTGTATATTATTGTTGTAGTAATTATTGTTGTTAATTATTTATGGAAAAAATTTTGCGGTGCGGTCGTCTCAGATACTCCCTTGTATCGATCGATAGCAGCCCAGATACCTGCTCGAATGGATCCAAAATCACGTGTATCGATCGATACCCCATTGGTATCGGTCGATACTGAGGCGATTTCTGAGGAGACACATGAGATTTCGACTGTGGTGCCTAAAGTACTTGCAGAGAGAGTCTATATACCGAGGATACCTTATCCCAGAGCTCTTGGGAAGGCTAAGAAGGAGGTAGAGGACGTAAGATGCAAAACCATGGATAATCTGATTGTGGAGCCTCTTGATGATGATATATCTGCCAAGGACAATTCAACAGCGATAGCATCGATCGATACCCTACCTGGTGTCGATCGATACCCCTCGCAGAACGAGCCAGAAACTGTGGAAACACCTGAGTTGATCAAATAAAGAGTTCGCAAGCCCAAGAAGCTGAATCATGTTCCTAAACACCTCAGAGATCCCATCTCTCCAAAGCAGCTGCGTGGCTTTGAGAAGATGGTAAGAAGGATTTCCCCTGAATCGTGTTTTGAAGAAGCTCTAGAACACCGTCCTCTGCTAAGTCACTTCAAAGATTGCAGAGAAATTGAGGAAGAGATTAAGGCACTCTTCATTAAGGCTAGATGTGCACCACCTCCACTTAGACATTTGACCCAAAGAGAAGATCCAGGGAAATTCGTGGTTCCATTCTCTATCTCTGGAGTTGATTTCAAAGAGTCTCTCGTTGACTCAGGGGCTAGTGTCAATGTCATCTCAAGGGCAATTGCAGAACGATTGGGCGCTGATATTCGATCTTCAAAGGTATCTATCACATTCGCGAACGACTCCACCTCACTTCCATACAGTACAATCTCTGCTTTGCTGGTCAAAGTAGGAGATTGTCTGGTGCGGACTGATTTTCAGGTTGTGGAGATGAGTGCGATATCTCGTATGCCTATACTCCTGGGATGACCATTTATGGCTAATGCTGGCGCAATCATAGACACGCCTAATAAGAGAATCTCTTTCTCTTACATTGACGGAGGGGTCTATTATGATGTCATTCCCCTTATGAGTGCCCCCACACGTGTCTCTAGCATCAAGGTTGTTACAGAAAAGTCGCTGGCAGTTGATCTTTTGGAAGAGCCTCCTGATGAGCCTACTGTCGCAGACATTTCAGCTGAACCGCCCAGCATTCCCAAGGAAGTTGTCAAGAAGGCTAAGGCAACAAAGAAGAAGAAGGCTAAGAGCAAAAATGAAATGATCCTAGACGGCTCAATGGAGGTTAATCACTTAGCCGAGTAGGAGCTTGCCGAGGAGACTTTTGCCGATAAGGAGCTTGAACCCGCGGAAGCTTTGTACGTTCCGGAAGGTCCTATGACGAGAGTTAAGGCGAAGAAGCTTAAGGACGCACTAGGAGGACTCGTTCAACATGTTCACGAAGTCGAGGGTTTGAAGGAAGAAGTGCCTCGAACCGCATTGGTTTCGATACAAGTCCAAGTGTGCTCTTTTCCTTAGTCATTGTTTTTACCCATTGGGTTTTACGTGACAAGGTTTTTAACGAGGCCTTGGAACACTTTATCCCTCAAGCCCAAATCCCGCAGCAAATCCCTCAACAAATCCCCCACGAAAATCCCTCAAGAAGTTCAAGGGTCATTTTCGCAAGTCAAAGTCAAAAACTCTCTTTAATTTTTCTTTTCATTTTCGAGAAGTCTTCTTGCATTTTCGAGAAGGCTTTTGAACTCCTTTGTCTATTTAATCTCTTTGAGATCTTGTATTTTCACAATCAATCAACAATTATCAATAAAATTCTCTCTCTCATTTTCGATTTTTTAGTGGATTTCTAAGGGTCAAAAATCGGTTTATCAAAGAGATTTCCATCTCTCTTTGTGGGCATCCATTCTACCAATCGTCGTGTCGAGAGCGTCAATAGCGAGCTGAGTGTTGGAAGGATTTTCGGGTGGATTCCCACGCCTTCGAGCCTGCTCCACGTTCCCGAGGTTACGATTCCATCGCCTTGAATTTTTGATTCAAGGATTATCCATCATTACCGCTCCTCTTGAGAGATCCCATGGACAAGGGTGTATTAAGTGGTATCAGAGCAACTCAAGGATCCGGTAATATCGTTTCATCTATCCTTTATCATTTTCGTTTCATCGCATTTCATTTCATTGCATAATTTTCATTTTTTCGACCGTTCATCTTCTTTTGTGATCATCAAAAAGTTCATCAATTTTCTGGGTTGAATCTAGCGTTTTAATTTATTTATTACATTTAGATCATTGTTAGGTTGTTTAGACTCGGCATAAATCAAAAAAAAAAAAAAAAAAAAAATCGTTCATCATTTTTCTTTTTTTATCGTTCATCTTTTTCAAAAAAAAAAAAAAAATTGGTTTGATTGTGTTTGATTCATAAATCGACCTAAGTTCTTGTTTGTGTGATTTTAAATTTTTTTGCAAGGAACTCAAGAGTCAACAATTTCGGAATTTCAAAGGTCCGAGGGAAAATTTTTTTTTCGGGAAAATCAAAGTCCGAGGGACTTTCCAGGGAAAACAAATCCGAGGGACTTTCCGGGGAAAATCAAGACGGTGGGAAATTTTCGGAGACAATTTCCAATCCGTGGGATTTTTCTTCCCGGGGGAAACATAAATCCGAGGGATTTATCCGGGGGAATTTTCAAAATCACCGATGGACCCAAATTTCCGAGAAAATTCGACAAAAAACCGACTAAGCGATTCCTTTCCTTTTCATTATTTTTAATTCACGTTTCTAAATTTTGTGTCTTTTACTAACTTGTTCTTGTGATAATTTCAGGTACCAATATGTCCGAGGAAACTTCCGAATCGAGTTCACCCAATAATCAAGCCGTAATGGAAGAGGTGACTCGCTTGATTACCGATTTAGGCGCAAAGCTTTTACCCGATGGAAAACCAGTCCATGAAGCCGCTACTAACGAGATCACTAGGCTGCTTGGTGAGATGACAACACGTATGGATCTCATGCAAAGAGAGCTATTGAGAGTTGCCGAGGCAGCCCCAGCACCAACGAATCCCGCAATCCCGCAAAACAACCCGGCAAATGGTCCTAACAACGATCCCGTCAATAGACCTTTGAATGGGAATGAGTATTACGAGGATTTTTCCAATCATGAGGATCAAGGCCGACCACGGCAAATTAGACAGCATGAATCCGAAGGTCATTCATCCGGTAATTATCCAAGGAGGCCGAGACGAGCAAACACGAGAGGTGTTTTGGCAAAAATTCCTCCTTTCCACGGGAAGAATGATCCGGATGCGTATTTAGCATGGGAAATTAAGGTTGAGCTGGTGTTTGATTGCAATGAAGCTACGGAAGTTCAAAGAGTGCGTGCTGTTGTTACGGAATTCTACGATTACGCACTTAGTTGGTGGGAACAATTGGTAACTTCGCGGAGACGTAATGACGAAGATGCGATCGTGACTTGGAGACAATTGAAAGCTGTCATGCGCAAACGATTCGTTCCTAGTCATCACCAACATGACCTTCACAACAGGTTATGGAGACTTGTTCAAGGAGCACGGAGTGTCGAGGAATACTACCAAGAGCTGGAAATGCTTATGACCCGCGCTCGTTTGGAGGAAGATAGTGAAGTTACTATGTCACGGTTCTTAGGTGGTCTTAACCGTGAGATTAAAGACTTCCTGGAACTTCAGTACTATGGGGATCTTGAGGAGATGCTACAAAAGGCAAACATCATCGAAAGACAACTCAAGAGAAGGAATGCCACCAAACCTTCCTACGGTTCTAGCATGCGACCTAATCCGGTCAATAATAGTTCCGGTTTTCGACCAAGAACGGATGTGAGGCCGGGAACGGATTCAAAACCTTTCACTCCAACGTATGTTCGGAATCCTAATGAGAAAGCCGAGACTTCTCAAGTCAAGAGCACAGATCTTCGATGCTTCAAATGCCAAGGCCGATGACATATGGCCAAAGATTGTCCAAATAAAAGAACTATGGTTCTCCGAGGGGACGGTGAGATAGAATCGGAAGCGGAAGAAGATTGTGAGGTCTCACAAGTATTTGAGGAGACCGCGGAGGAAGCTAGTTATGGAGATTTACTAGTGGCAAGAAGAACGTTGCTTATACAAGATATATCGTCCTAAGGAGGAAGAGCAACGGGAAAATCTGTTTCACACTAGATGTCGCGTCAAAGGCAAAGTGTGTAGCCTTATCATCGATGGGGGAAGCTGTACGGATGTGGCGAGTACTACACTAGTGGAGAAGCTGGGTTTAGACGTGATGAAGCATCCCCGACCGTATTACCTTCAATGGTTAAACAACGAGGGATACTTAAAGGTAACGAAACAAATTTTGGTTTCTTTGTCTATAAGAAGCTACGTGGATGAAGTTCTTTGCGACGTGCTACCTATGGAGGCTGGGCATATATTACTGGGACGACCTTGGCAATTTGACCGCAAGGTTACTCACGACGGTCTCACAAATAAGCACTCTTTCACATATAAAGGGAAAAACGTGGTATTAGTTCCTATGACTCCTCTCGAGATTTACCAAGACCAGAAAGTCCGTGATAAGAAGAAGGAGGCTGAGGCTAAGAGTGACATTAATACCGACCAATCCCAAGCCAACGCAGGTATGAGTTTGAGCACAACTCCAAAGAAAACCGCCGAGACAAAAACCGTAAGGAATTCTTCTCTTTTTGCGAAATCTAGTGAGGTAAAACAAGCTTTGTTTACAAAAAGATCTTTCATTGTTCTTATGTTTAAAGAAACTCTTATGAGTTATACTGACCTTGAGCCGGAGCTCCCGAGCAAGATGATTTTTGTTTTACAGAATTTTGAAGACGTTTTTCCCGACGACAATCCGCACGGATTACCGCATGTCCGGGGAATAGAACATCAAATCGATTTTGTGCCCGGAGCTGCTCTTCCAAATCGACCAGCATATAGGACTAATCCCGTGGAGACTAAAGAACTTCAAAGGCAGGTCACAGAGCTTATGGAGAAGGGACATATCCGCGAGAGCATGAGTCCTTGTGCGGTGCCGGTTTTGCTTGTTCCGAAGAAGGACGGAACGTGGCGTATGTGCGTCGATTGCCGCGCCATAAATAACATCACTGTAAAGTATCGCTATCCTATTTCTCATTTAGATGAACTCTATGGGTCTTGCATATTTTCTAAAATTGATCTTAAAAGTGGATATCATCAAATTAGGATGAAAGAGGGGGATTAGTGGAAAACGGCATTTAAAACTAAGCATGGGTTGTATGAATGGTTAGTGATGCCTTTCGGGTTAACTAATGCACCTAGTACATTCATGAGGCTAATGAACCATATCTTGCGATCATTTATAGGAGTCTTTGTCGTTGTATACTTTGATGATATCCTAGTATATAGCAAGAACATAGACGAGCATGTTACGCATGTTAGGGCCGTTTTGGATGTTCTTAGGAAAGAGAAACTTTATGCGAACTTGAAGAAGTGTACTTTTTGTACGGATAACTTGGTTTTTCTAGGCTTTGTTGTAAGTGCACAGGGAATAAAGGTCGATGAAGAAAATGTGAAGGCTATCCGCGATTGGCCTAGTCCGAAGTCCGTTGGCGAAGTAAGGAGTTTCCATGGACTTGCGGGTTTTTACCGACGCTTTGTGAAGGATTTCAGTACATTGGCCGCACCTCTAACCGAAGTTATCAAGAAAGACGTTGGATTCAAGTGGGAAGAAGCACAAGAAACCGCATTACAAGCGTTGAAGGACAAGCTTACCAACGCCCCACTTCTCTCTTTACCTAATTTTTCTAAGACATTTGAGATTGAGTGTGATGCCTCTGGTATAGGTATCGGTGCTGTCCTTATGTAGGAGAAGAGACCAATCGCTTACTTTAGCGAAAAACTCGGAGGAGCAACGTTGAATTACCCGACGTACGATAAGGAGCTTTACGCTTTGGTCCGAACTTTGCAAACGTGGCAACACTATCTCTGGCCTAAAAAGTTCGTGATCCACACTGATCATGAGTCTCTCAAACATCTCAAAGGACAACAAAAGCAGAACAAACGTCACACACGGTGGGTCGAGTTCATCGAAACCTTTCCGTATGTCATTCGGTATAAACAAGGTAAGGACAATGTCGTTGCCGACGCGTTGTCAAGGAGGTATGTTCTCATCTCTACTCTTGAAACTAAGTTGCTGGGATTTGAAGAAATTAAGGATTTATATGCTAGTGATTCCGATTTTAAAGAAGCTTATCACGCAACCGAAAAATTTGCCTTTGGAATTTTTTTTTGAAATGATGGATTTCTTTTCTTTGAAAATCGACTTTGCGTGCCTCATTGTTCTTTGCGAGAGTTGTTTGTTAGGGAATCACATGCAGGAGGACTTATGGGACACTTTGGAGTCGCCAAAACGCTAAGCACGTTGCATGCACACTTTTATTGGCCGCATATGCGAAAAGACGTGGAACGAATTTGCGGACGGTGTGTCACTTGCAAGCAAGCCAAATCTAAGGTACAGTCGCAAGGTTTGTATTCTCCCTTACCTATTCCTACTGTACCGTGGGTTGATGTGTCTATGGATTTCGTTCTTGGATTGCCTAGAACTAGGAAGGGTCGAGATTCCATCTTTGTGGTAGTTGATAGATTTTCTAAGATGGCTCACTTTATCCCTTGTCATAAAACTGATGATGCATCACTAGTTGCGGAATTGTTCTTTAGGGAAGTAATACGTTTGCATGGCATGCCTAGGACGATAGTTTCCGACCGTGACACTAAGTTCTTAAGTTATTTTTGGAAAACGTTGTGGTCTAAGTTAGGCACTAAACTTATGTTTTCTATTACTTGTCACCCGCAAACTGATGGGCAAACGGAAGTAGTGAATAGAACTTTGTCCACTCTCTTGCGTGCTGTTATTAAAAAAAATATTAGGACATGGGAAGATTGCTTACCACATGTCGAGTTTGCTTATAACCATGATGTTCACTCCGCTACTAAATTTTCACCGTTTCAATTGGTTTATGGCTTTAATCCTATTACCCCTTTGGATATAACCGAGTTACCTTCCAATGAGCGTTTGAGTTTTGATGGGAAAAAGAAGGCTGAGCTCGTGAAACAGATGCATGAACAAGCACGGTTAAACATCAAGAAGAGGACCGAACAATACCGTAAGCAAGCTAACAAAGGCCGGCGTGAACAAATTTTCGAACCGGGAGATCTTGTTTGGGTTCATTTGCGGAAAGAACATTTTCCGGATGAACGGAAATCTAAGCTCATGCCAAGGACGGATGGTCCATTTCGTGTGATAAAACGGATCAACAACAATGCCTACGTCATCGATTTGCAAGGTAAGTACGCTATTAGTTCGAGTTTCAATGTTTCTGACTTGATCCCTTTTGTTGCAGATAGTCCAGATTTGAGGACGAATCCTTTTGAAGAGGAGGGGCATGATATGATCCTAGACGGCTCAATGGAGGTTAATCACTTAGCCGAGGAGGAGCTTGCCGAGGAGACTTTTGCCGAGAAGGAGCTTGAACCCGCGGAAGCTTTGTACGTTCCGGAAGGACCTATGACGAGAGCTAAGGCGAAGAAGCTTAAGGACGCACTAGGAGGACTCGTTCAACATGTTCACGAAGTCGAGGGTTTGAAGAAAGAAGTGCCTCGAACCGCATTGGTTTCGATACAAGTCCAAGTGTGCTCTTTTCCTTAGTCATGGTTTTTACCCATTGGGTTTTACGTGACAAGGTTTTTAACGAGGCCTTGGAACACTTTTTCCCTCAAGCCCAAATCCCGCAGCAAATCCCTCAACAAATCCCCCACGAAAATCCCTCAAGAAGTTCAAGGGTCATTTTCGCAAGTCAAAGTCAAAAACTCTCTTTAATTTTTCTTTTCATTTTCGAGAAGTCTTCTTGCATTTTCGAGAAGGCTTTTGAACTCCTTTGTCTATTTAATCTCTTTGAGATCTTGTATTTTCACAATCAATCAAAAATTATCAATAAAATTCTCTCTCTCATTTTCGATTTCTTAGTGGATTTCTAAGGGTCAAAAATCGGTTTATCAAAGAGATTTCCATCTCTCTTTGTGGGCAGCCATTCTACCAATCGTCGTGTCGAGAGCGTCAATAGCGAGCTGAGTGTTGGAAGGATTTTCGGATGGATTCCCACGCCTTCGAGCCTGCTCCACGTTCCCGGGGTTACGATTCCATCGCCTTGAATTTTCGATTAAAGGATTATCCATCATTACCGCTCCTCTTGAGAGATCCCGTGGACAAGGGTGTATTAAAAAAAGTCGAGAATCCCCATGTCACTTTAATCCCTCAGAAGAGTGATGGGAATTCGATTGAGTATAAGGTCAAGTTCAAAGGAGCTTCGAAGCCATTCTCTAAGGCTAGAATTCTTCTTACTTCGGAGCTGAAAGAGAAAGGACAGGAGTTCGTGGAAGGCATGTTGAGCAGAACTCTAAAGCTAGCAATGTCGAGTTGTGGAGTCTATTTTGGTGCAAGCTCCCATTCTTATCCTGCCTGAGCGGTAGTACAGTCAAGCTACTGACATTAAACGAGCGCTTGGTGGGAGGCAACCCACTGGTGAGTATGCTTTTGAGTCATTTTTCTTTTTATTTTTCGTTCTGTGTTTGTGTCAGGATAAACAAGGAGCAAAACTCGAAATCGCCTCAGTGTCGATCGATACCCTGTTGGTATCGGTCGATACCCTACGCGAATTGAAAAGTTCATTAAGTCGATTTAAGCCTGGTATCGATTGATACCAGGCTGTGTGTCGATCGATACTCGATGTTCCAGCTAGGTAACTTCTTGTTTTTCCCAATTTTATTCTGTTCTTTTGTTTTCTTTCACTGACTCTAGGCTAGATAACACTGGGGACAGTGTTGTTCAAGTCTGGGGGAGGTGTCTGCTGACATTGTTTTTGTTTTTCTTAGAGTCATAAAATAAAAAAAAATTGTCGTTTTATTGAGTCAAAACTTGTTGGAGATAATGATCATGTGCTTGAATTGTTGCTTTGATTTGGTTTTTGAGTGACCAGTGTTGCAGGATCAGCTCTAGATCGACTAATGAAAAATCCAAGGGCTGACCAGTTGACTAGAAAACATCCATGTCTCCAGCAGAGTTCTTCTGAAACCTGAGCCAAATTTCTGCACTTCATCAATGTGGTTAGTGTTTTTAGAGCTTGATTCATCATTCATATCTGATAAAGGAACCCATGTGTTTAGAGTTATGGTATCTCTCTCCCCTGTTATAAGTTGATAAATAAGAGCATACAAGATTGATACATTGAGAGGGAAGAACCGGGGATTCGGTGGCTAACACCATCAATACTCGCGTCTCATACCTTGATGTGTATATGCAAAGCTGAAAATAAAAGAGAGAACATAATAAATAAGTCTGGGGGAGAGAAATTGATACAAAAAGTGTGAAAAATGGTGGTTCCTTGTCATGATATTGTATGGTAAAGAATCCAGAAGGTTCTTGAACATTGGCTGCAGCGATGAAACTGGTGGTGAAGGCTTTATTTGAACAATGCTGTGAGATAATGTATGGAGTCTGGAAAAGCTGCGAATGTCTACGGAGAAGTACATGGTGGTTAGATCAAAAGCTGGTCAGGTGACATTTGGGTGCTTGGGAAAAAGATCTCTGCGATGGTTCCTGAACAGGTGAGTCTCTACGTTTTCAAACCTTTTTCTCTGGTTTAGTCTTCTATTTGCTTGAGGGCAAGCAAAAGGCTAAGTCTGGGGGAGTTGATATATCATGGTTTTTACCCCTTTTAGGCATAATATAAGTCCGTTTTATAGAGTCTTTCTAGTATTTTGGAGTCTTTTAGAGTCTTTTACAGGTCTTAGCACGTTTGGAGCACAATTGGAGATATTGGAGCTTTCTGGAGCATTTTGGAGCAAAGCTTAAGATCTTGTTGCTGAGTACCCGATTTAACGTCAAGCATCGATCGATACCCCCTGGTATCGATCAACACCCATCGCAGCATGACACGACCCGCGACTTTAATGAAGAGTTGAAGAATTGCAACTTGGTCCAGAAGTCTTTAATATTTGCAAGAAGCCCCAAAACGTGATTTAGGTTATTTATAGGGATTTTACAGCCACCTGTTTATGCTATGCTTTATTTTCTATACTTTGATTCTACTTTTGGTTTTTGGAGAGACAACTCTGAACTCCTGTTGATTATTGATTTCTTTGATGATCTATTCAATCATGTTGCTTTCAATCTCCATGTCTGAGTAGATCCACTTTAGGTTTGGGGTTTTCTCATAGGGATTTCTTTGAATGCTAGGTTGATTAGTTTCTTAGGGTTCATAATCTAAATTAGTTCTTCACCTTAGGTTGTTCTAAAAGCTAATTCTGGATTGATCACCTGGAACTTAGATCTTAGGATAATTAATTAGGCACGAGAGTGCGATTAATTACCTGATAGAACTTAGGGTGAGCAAATTGATTATTCGCAAAGAGATTTGGTTTAATTGATTTGTGAACATATCAAACCTGAACTTTAAAGCTGATTTAGACTTTAGGATTTGCAAAGAGATTTGGAATTCCTAGGATTTAGATTTAGATAGTTTTCGCAACGAGAGTTGGTTAGCTATATTTTAGTGATTTGAGTTCAAGAACCGTGCGTAATCTGAATCCTGTTAGTTAGTTTATCTGCATTCATTGATTTCCTGAGAAAAACCATGGGCCTATATTTTCCTCCATTGATTTACAACAGTTTTAGTTGCATACTTGTTTTCGTTTACATCTTTTGATTTAGCGTATTTTGGATCTATATAATCTATTGTGTGATATCTTGAGTTCTTGTGTTCTACCCCTGATTTACTGCAGCAACTGCTTTAGTACTATTTATGGTATTAATTTGATCATATCAACTAGCCTTTCTCTCTCTCGGCTAACTCTTCTTTTGATATCGCCTTGGACTCTCGGCTAAATACCGAGATAGGTTGAGTTGCCAGTCAGCTTGTCCAGCTGGCTCAGCTAGTAGTTGATATATCATGGTTTTTACCCTGTTTAAGCCATGATATAAGTCCTTTTATAGAGTCTTTTATAGTATTTTGGAGTCTTTTAGAGTCTTTTACAGGTTTTAGCACATTTGGAGTATTCTTGGAGATATTGGAGTTTATGGAGCATTCTGGAGCGTTAGTTTATCTGCATTCATTGATTTCCTGAGAAAAACCCTAGGCCTATATTTTCCTGACTGAATTACAACTCGTTTACTGCTTTCTGTTTTTTGCTTAACCTGAATTGCTTAGCTTAGCTTGATTTTACAATTCATTGTGTGATTTCTGTGAGTCCTTGTGTTCGACCCCTAGCTAGACTACAACTACTGCTTTAGTACTGTTAGGGTATTAAATTGAGCATATCAATTTTGGCGCCGTTGCCGGGGATTCAATTTCACCATTAGATTGTAGCTGTCGAGTTTCGACTAAGCCCGCCAGTATCGATCGATACTACCTAGTATCGGTCGATACCGAGGCGATTTTCTATCTGATATCGATCGATACCATCAGTATCGGTCGATACCGTTCGTAACTTTGGATACTAACGTTCTTGATCTTAGTGTTTCAGGTGCATGCTTGTTCGTGAAACCAGAAGAAACAAGAGCACTCAGCTGGTCAATCTTTCGTTAGAGGAACTAGCACGTTTGGAACGCACAAACAGAAAGACCAAGCAGACATCAGGGATGAACAACCCAGTGGTTCTAAGAGCTGATGAAGCTGGTGTTTTGAGAGACCAACAGGGTCATGTGTGCAATGAAGGAGGGCAGCGACTTGATGAGGCTGGAAACATCATTGTCCCTGCTCCTGTTGCTGAGATTGTCGCGCCAGCTGGGCGCGCCAACGCTGGGAATGCTGCAGGTGATCGAGCTAGAACACTTGGCGAGCATAACAGGCCTGATCAGTTCTTTGCCAATCGAGCTGCGATTCGCATACCGACTTTTCAGAGGAATGACTTCGAGCTGAAGCCAGCATACTACGCTCTCGTAAGTCAGAACCCATTCCATGGTCTACCTCATGAGCATCCCATGGATCACATCGAAAGGTTCGAGGACTTGCTCACTAGCATGAAGTACAATGGAGTGCCCAATGAGTTCCTGTTCTGCAAACTCTTCCCATATTCTCTTGGTGGGGATGCTGCTTATTGGCTGAAGCAGCTGGCTCCAGATTCACTTACTACATGGGATGAGACGAGGAACGCATTTTTGGTTAACTTCTATGATGATGCAAGATCAGAGGAGCTCAGGAACAAGATCTCACAGTTCGCTCAAGGTCCGACAGAAGCATACAAGGCTTCATGGGTTCGTTTCAAGTCCTACCAAAGAGACTGTCCGCACCATGGGTTCACTCAGGTGCAGCTGCTGGGCACGTTCTACAGAGGAGTTGATTGGAGATACCAGATGGCGATGGACTCTGCAAGCAATGGGAACTTCTTCACCAGGTATCCGGATGATGCAGTTGTGCTGATAGAGAACTTGGCGTCTAGTAATAGCACCAAGAATGCTGATTTCGAAAGGAAGAAGCAAGCTGGAGGAGCAGAGGGATCGCAGATAGCTGACATGCAGGCCAAGCTGGATTTCCTGGTTGGGAAGCAGAAGAAGTCTGTGCACTTTGCTGATGAGGTCGCGAATGTGGAAGAAGAAGAAGTGGATGTTAACTACGTTGGTGGCTCTGGATTTCAGGGTCAACGATTTGGTTACAACAACACTCGAAACTACGGTCTCTCTTCGTACCAGCCCATCCCTCCCAAAACCACAGATAACGAGATGAAATCCATGATGGAACAGATTCTTCTAGGACAACAGAAGTTGCAAGTGGATTTCAATGGAAAGCTTGACCATCTATACTCTGATCTGAATGGGAAAATCGAGGCTCTCAATACCAGTCACAGGATGCTGCAAACGCAGGTGGCCCAGTCAGCTGCAAACTTCAAGGGAAAGACAGTTCATCCACACGACGTACACGTCAATGCCATCACCTCAACAGCAGAAATTCTCGAGGAGGATCCTGAAATCACCAGAGCATCGATCGACACCCCCCAGTATCGATCGATGCCGGTTACAATTCTGAAACGGGATACTTCAAAAACCCGTGTATCGATCGATACCCCACTGGTATCGGTCGATACTAAGGCGATTTCTGAGGAGACAACTGAGACTTCGAATGAGGCGCCTAAGGAAGTTGCAGAACGAGTGTATACACCCAAGGCACCTTTTCCTATACTCCCTAAGCTGACAAAGAAGGAATGGGAAGCTGCCAGATGCAGAGCCATGCTAGATAAGTTGATTGTGGAGCTCCCTTTTGTTAAAGCTATCAAGACATGTCCAGCTTTCAGGAGATATGTAAAGAAGATGGTCTCTAGCAACATGAGCATCGAGGAAGGTGTCATGTTGATCACAGCTGAGTACAATGCGATGCTGCTCAACGAAATTCCTAAGAAGCTTCTTTCTGAGGAAGATGTATCTGCCAGGAACGATTCAAAAGCATCTGTATCGATCGATACCCTACCTGGTGTCGATCGATACCCCTCGCAGAACGAGCCAAAACCTGCGACAACACCTGAACTGATTGAAGAAAGAGTTCGCAAACCCCAGAAGGTGAATCATGATCCTAAGGCACTCTTCATTAAGACTAGAGGTCCACCTCCACTGAGACAGCTGACCCAAAGAGAAGATCCAGGGAAATTCGCGGTTCCATGCTCCATATCTGGAGTTGATTTTAAAGAGTCTCTTGTCGACTCAGGGGCTAGTGTCAATGTGATCTCAAGGGAAATTGCAGAGCGTTTAGGGGCTGATATTCGATCACCAAAGGTATCTATCACACTCGCGAACAACTCCACCTCACTTCCATATGGCACAATCTCTGCTCTACAGGTCAAGGTAGGAGATTGTCTGGTGCCGACTGATTTTCAAGTTGTGGAGATGGGTGCGATATCTCGCATGCCAATACTTTTGGGACGACCGTTTATGGCTACTGCTGGTGCGATCATAGACACACCTAATAAGAGAATCTCTTTCTCCTACATAGACAGAGGAGTTTACTATGATGTCATTCCCTCTAGGAGTGCTCCCACACATGTCTCTGGCATCGAGGTTGTCACAAGAGAGTGGCTAGCAGTTGATCTTTCGGAAGAACCTCCTGATGAGCCTGCTGTCGCAGAGATTTTAGCTGAATCGCCCAGCATCCCCAAAGAAGTTGCCAAGAAAGCCAAGGCAACAAAGAAGAAGGCCAAGAGCAAGAAGGTCGAGAATCCCCATCTCACTTTGATACCTCAGAAGTGTAATGGAGATTCGATTGAGTACAAGGTCAAATGCAAAGGAGCCTTGAAGCCATTCTCTAAGGCAAGGGTACTGCTTACTTCTGAGCTGAAAGAGAAAGGGCAGGAGTTTGTGGACAGCATGCTAAGCAAAACTCTGAAGCTAGTAATGTCAAGTGATGGAGCCTGTTTTGATGCAAGCTCTCACTCTTATCCAGCCTGAAGGGCGTTACAGTCAAGCTATTGACGTTAAACGAGCGCTTGGTGGGAGGCAACCCACTGGTGAGTCTGTTTTTGATTCGTTTTTATTTTTTATTTTCGTTCGTTTTTGTGTTTGTGTCAGGATAAACAAGGAGCAAAACTCGAAATCGCATAGCATCGATCGATACCCCCTGGCATCGATCGACACCGATCGCGAAAATACGGTTCGTCAAGTCGATTTAAGCCTGGTATCGATCGATACCCAGGCTGTGTGTCGATCGATACTTGACGTTCCAGCAAGGTAACTTCTTGTTTCTCTTCGTTTATCCTATTCTTTTGTCTCCTTTTACCTACTCTAGGTTAGATAACACTGGGGACAGTGTTGTTCAAGTCTGGGGGAGGTGTCTGCTGACATTGTTTTCGTTTTTCTTAGAGTCAGTCGTTTTATCGAGTCAAAATTATTTTTATTGAGTCAAAACTTGTTGGAGATTATGATCTTGTGCTTGAACCTATTGATTTGATTTTGTTTTTGAGTGCACAGTGTTACAGGATCAGCTCTAGATCGACTAATGAAAAATCCAAGGACTGACCAGTTGACTAGAAAACATCCATGTCTCCAGCAGAGTTCTTCTAAAGCCTGAGTCAAATTTTTTTTGCACTTCATCAATGTGGTTAGTGTTCATAGAGCTTGATTCATCATTCATATCTGATAAAGGAACCCATGTGTTTAGTGTTATAGTATCTCTCTCCCCTGTTATAAGTTGATAGATAAGAGCATAAAAGATTGAAATGATTTTCTTCTGAGTAGAGGGTTAGGAAAATTTCCAGCGATCCCATTATTCTACTTAAGAGGGAATGATCACACAAAGGTTTGGAAGCGAGGCTAGGATTTTCCTATGATGCCATTATTCGCCTACAACCTTTGATACATTGAGAGGAAAGAACCGGGGATTTGGTGGCAAACACCATCAATACTCGCGTCTCATACCTTGATGTGTATATGCTAAGCTAAAAATAAAAAATGGAACATAATAAGAAATAAGTCTGGGGGAGAGAAATTGATACAAAAAGTGTGAAAAAGGGTGGTTCCTTGTCATGATATTGTCTGGTAAAGAGTCTAGAAGGTTCTTGAATATTAACTGCAGAGATGAAACTGGCGATGAGGGCTTTACTTGAACAATGCTGTGGGATTTTGTGTGGAGTCTGGGAAAGCTGCGAATGTCTACGGAGAAGTACATGGTGGTTAGATCAAAAGATGACCATGTGACATTTGGGTACTTGGAAAAGGGGTCATTTCGATGGTTCAGGAACAGGTGAGTCTCTACGTTTTCAAACCTCTTTCTCTGTTTAGTCTTCTATTTGCTTGAGGGCAAGCAAAGGCTAAGTCTGGGGGAGTTGATATATCATGGTTTTTACCCTGTTTAAGCCATGATATAAGTCCTTTTATAGAGTCTTTTATAGTATTTTGGAGTCTTTTAGAGTCTTTTACAGGTTTTAGCACATTTGGAGTATTCTTGGAGATATTGGAGTTTATGGAGCATTCTGGAGCGAAACTGAAGTCTGCTGGCTAAAGTACCCAAATTCACGTCAAGTATCGATCGATACCCCCTGGTATCGATCGATACCCATCGAAGCAGATTTCAAAGTCGGGATTTAATGAAGTTTGAAGAATTGCAAAAAGTGCCCAGAAGTCTCTGATAATTACAAGAAGACCCCAAGTCGTGTTTTAGGTTATAAATATGAGTTTTCAGCCACCTGTTTAGGCTATGCCTTTTTATGCTTTATTTTACTTTGGTTTGAGACAAGTCTGAATCTCCTTTCGTCCGAGATCAGATCTCAAGAACCTTTTGTTATTTTTATTCTATTGATGATTTATTCAAACATATTGATTGCTTCATTCTCTATGTCTGAGTAGATCCATCATAGGTTTAGGGTTTTCTCATAAAGGATTTCTTTGAATGCTAAATTGATTTATTATTAGGATTCACCATCTAAAATAGTTCTTCGCTTAGGTTGTGTTCATAGATAATTCTAGGTTGACGAATCTGGAACTTAGATCTTAGGATAATTGATTAGGCACGACAGTGCGATTAATTACCTGATAGAACCTAAGTGAGCAAATTGATTACTCGCAAAGAAATTTGGTTTAATTGATTTGTGAACTTATCAAACCTGTTATTAAAGCTGATTTAGACTTTAGGATTCGCAAAGAAATTTGGAATTCCTAGGATTTAGATTTAGATAGTTTTCGCAACGACAGTTGGTCAATTATACTTTAGTTATTTGAGTTCTAGAACTGCGCTAAATCTGAATCATGTTAGTTAGTTTATCTGCATTCATTGATTTCCTGAGAAAAACCCTAGGCCTATATTTTCCTGACTGAATTACAACTCGTTTACTGCTTTCTGTTTTCTGCTTAACCTGAATTGCTTAGCTTAGCTTGATTTTACAATTCATTGTGTGATTTCTGTGAGTCCTTGTGTTCGACCCCTAGCTAGACTACAACTACTGCTTTAGTACTGTTAGGGTATTAAATTGAGCATATCAGTAGCTCAGCTACTTCAGCTCGTCCAGCTAGTTTAGCTCGACTAATTCCTCCCATTTTGCCCGGCTAAGTCATTTGGTCCGTTTCTCGGCCTTGACTAAGCCTTCTCCGATCCTTCCGGGCATTCCTTAACCCAAAACAAATCGGCCCGGTGTAACATCGCGGGATAGGGATGTTACAAGTCTCCCCCACTTAAATAGAATTCGTCCTCGAATTCGGTGGTGGGTAGCGTTCACGGAACGCGGACGTTACAAGTCTCCCCCACTTAAATGGAATTCGTCTTGGAATTCGGTGGGTAGAATCTTGTTTCCCTTGACCTTGGTCCATCAAGAATCAATCGCATTCCCGGATTTTAGTCTATCCTTGGACTCGATCTATCTTCCCGATCTTTGTCACTCTTGACTATATCTTACTCGATCTTTGTCCTTCCCGGACTTGATTATGTTCTCCCTGATCTTAACCAATTCCCGGCTAGATCCTTACCCGATCTTTGTCCTTCCTGGACTTGATCATAATTTCCTCAATCTTAGTCTCCTACGAGCTAAGTTGGTTCTTTATCCGTCGCAACACTGCCCGTAAATGATCTTGATGTGATTCCCGGTCTTTTGAGTATATGAGATATCATCTATGAAGATGATAACATACTCATCCAAACAATCACGGAATATCCCGTTCATCAATTCATAAAGGCCGCATGTGCATTCTTTAAGCCAAATGACCACGAATTCATAATGGCCACATCTGGTTTGGAAGGCCGTTTTTCGCACATCCGAAGGCTCTATGGGAATCTGGTGATATCCCGAAGCCAAGTCCACTTTCGAGAACCAGGTTGCTCCTTTTAGCTGGTCTAGCAATTCGTCTATCCAGGGTAAAGGGTACTTGTTCTCAACAGTCACTCGGTTCAATCCCCGATAATCGATGTACAGCCTAAAAGCTCTCGTCCTTCTTTTTGACCAATAGAACCGGTGCACCCCAAGGTGAACTTCTCGGTCTGTTAAATCATTTTCCAACAGTTCTTCCAACTGTTTCTTTAGCTCGGCCATTTCTGCTGGAGCCATCCGATATGGTGCCTTCGAGAGTGGCGCCATTCCGGGTTCGAGTTCTATTGTGAATGGATCCGACCTATCAGGTTGTAAACCTGTCAAGGCTTGGAACACATCCGCAAATTCTCTCACCACCGGAATGTCCTTTATCTCTGCACCTTCCCCCAATTCTGTCGTGGTGATTGTGGCTAGGTAAGCCTCGCAGCCTTTCTCAAGCATCTTTCCTTCTTGGGTTGCCGAGACCACCAAGCTCCCTGAGGTCGGTCGAATTCCTTGGAATTCCAACGTCCCCTCGTCCCGCTCAAACCGCACTCGCCCCCGGTGACAGTCTAGCGTTGCTTTTTATTTTTCCTAGCCAATCCATTCCCAAAATCACTTCATGATTCTTGAGTTGAACTATGACTAATTCGACTGGTAGGCTTATTCCTCCAATCGTAGTCTACTTTTGACTAGATTGCCCGATTTTTGGTTTAACTCTGATTAGATCTTACTCCTATTATGTTTTTGATCTTCTGACTTTTGTGAGAAATCTCTTGGTTCACGGGCACACTTTGGCGAACACTTGTCATTCCCAAACATGTTTCCCGGTTTCACCTCAATTCCCCTATAGTCGGTATACTTAGCATAATTTGATCTTTATTCCCTTGATCCATCTCTGAATCCTTAATTATGCTTCTACCTTTCGACTCTTGTGAGCAATCTTTTGGTTCACAGACAAACTTTGGCGAACACTTTCCCGTTCCCAAATATGTAGTGTTTTAGAGTCTTTTACAGGCCTTAGCACGTTTGGAGCATAATTGGAGATATTGGAGCTTTCTGGAGAATTTTGGAGCAAAGCTGAAGTTCGTGTTGATGAGTACCCGATTTCACGTCGAGCATCGATCGATACCCTATTGGTATCGATTGACACTCATCACAGCAGACACGACCCACGACTTTAATGAAGAGTTGAAGAATTGCAACTTGGTCCAGAAGTCTTTAATATTTACAAGAAGACCTCAATTCGTGATTTAGGTTATTTATAGGGATTTTACAACCACTTTGTTGGCCACACTTTATTTTATTCTGAATTTGTGAGAGAGCTTTTCAAGGGAGACAAGTCTGAAACTCTGTTCGTCGAGAGAAGATTTCGAACCCCTTTGTTACTCTTTCTTATTTTCTATTGAGTATTTATTCAAACATGTTTATTGATTCAATTTCCATGTCTGAGTAGATCATCTTGTTAGGTTTGGGGATTCTCATAAGGGATTTCTTTGAATGCTAGGTTGATTAGTTATTTAGGGTTCATAATCGAAATTAGTTCTTCGCCTTAGGTTGTTCTCAAAGCTAATTCTGGATTGATCACCTGGAACTTATATATTAGGATAATTGATTAGGCACGACAGTGCAATTAATTACCTGATAGAACTTAGGGTGAGCAAATTGATTATTCGCAAAGAGATTTGGTTTAATTGATTTGTGAACATATCAAACCTGGAATTAAGGTTGATTTATTCTTAGGAATTTGCAAAGAAATTTGGGATTCTGAAGTTTAGATTTAGATAGTTTTCGCAACGACAGTTGGTTAATTATACTTTAGTGATTTGAGTTCGAGAACCGTGCGTAACCTGAACCCTGATTAGTTAGTTTATTTTGCATTCATTGATTTTCTGAGAAATATCCCTGAACCTATCTTTCTCCCATTGAATTACAACTCGTATACTGCTTACTGCTTTTTGTTTAATCTGAACTGCTTAGCTTGATTCGATACTATTTAATATATTGTGTGATTTCTCTGAGTTCTTATGTTCGACCCCTGATATACTGCCGCAACTGCTTTAGTACTGTTTAGGGTATTAATTTGAGCATATCAAATTTGGCGCCGTTGCCGGGAACTCAATTTCGCCATTAGACTTTAGCTGTCGAGTTTCGACTAAGCCTGTCGGTATCGATCAATACTACCTAGTATCGGTCGATACGCGTCGATTTATTTTGTTGATATCGATCGACACCACTTGGTATCGATCGATACTCATCGTGTCTTTGGTTACTTACGTTCTTGATTTTTCTGTTTCAGGTGCATGCCTAATCGTGAAACCAGAAGAAACAAAAGCACTCCGCTAGTCAATCTATCGTTAGAGAAGCTAGCACGTTTAGAACGCACAAACAGAAATACAAAGCAAACATCAGGGATGAACAACCCAATGGTTTTAAGAGATGATGAAGCTGGAGTCTTGAGAGACCAAGAGGGTCAAGTGTGCAATGAGAGAGGGCAGCGACTTAATGAGGCTAGAAACGTCATTGTCCCTCTTGCTGTTGGTGGTCAGATTGTCGCGCCAGCTCCGCAAGCCAACGTTGGGAATGCTGGAGTTGATCGAGGTAGAACACTTGGTGAGCACAACAGACCTGATCAGTTCTATGCCAATCGAGCTGCGATTCGCATCCCAACTATTCAGAGGAATGACTTCGAGCTGAAACCTGCATATTACGTGATATATCATGGTTTTTACCCTGTTTAAGCCATGATATAAGTCCTTTTATAGAGTCTTTTCTAGTGTTTTGTAGTATTTTAGACTCTTTTACAGGTCATAGCACGTTTGGAGGATTATTGGAAGTATTGGAGCTTTCTGGAGCAGTTTGGAGCAGAGCTAAAGATCGTGTTGCTGAGTACCTGTTTTCACGGCCAGTATCGATCGATACCCCCTGGTATCGATCGATACCCATCGCAGCAAGACACGACCCGCGAGTTTTCCAAGACTTGAGGAATTGCAAAATTGCCCAGAAGTCTTTAATAATTACAAGAAGACCCCAAGTCGTGTTTTAGGTTATAAATAGGAGTTTTCAGCCACCTGTTTAGGCTATGCCTTTTTATGCTTTTATTTCTGTGTTTGATTTTACTTTGGTTTTAGAGAGACAAGTCTGAATCTCCCTTCGTCCGAGATCAGATCTCTAAACCCTTCTTTCTATTCTATTGATGATTTATTCAAACATGTTGATTGTTTCATTCTCCATGTCTGAGTAGATCCACCTTAGGTTTAGGGTTTTCTCATAAGGGTTTTCTTTGAATGCTAGGTTAAATATCTTTTAGGATTCACCATCTGAATTATAGTTCTTCGCTTAGGTTGTGTTCATAGCTTGTTCTAGATTAGCTACCTAGAATATAGATCTTAGGATAATTGATTAGGTACGAGAGTGCAATTAATTACCTGATAGAACCTAGGTGAGCAAATTGATTATTCGCAAAGAGATTTGGTTTAATTGATTTGTGAACATATCAAACCTGTTATTAAAGCTGATTTAGACTTTAGGATTCGCAAAGAGATTTGGAATTCCTAGGATTTATATTTAGATAGTTTTCGCAACGAGAGTTGGTTAGCTATATTTTAGTGATTTGAGTTCAAGAACTGCGCTAAATCTGAATCCTGTTAGTTAGTTAGTCTGCATTCATTGATTTCCTGAGAAAAACCCTGAGCCTATATTTCCCAATTGATTTACATCTCGTTTAATTTCTGCACTGTTTTTAATTACATCTATCTGGCTTAGCGTAATTCGACACTTCATAATTTATTGTGTGATCTCTGTGAGTCTTTGTGGTTCGACCCCTACACTTACTACAACAACTGCTTTAGTATCTTAGGGTATTAAATTGAGCAGATCATTACCCTCTTGTAAGTCAGAACCCTTTCCATGGCCTACCTCATGAGCATCCCATGGATCATATTGAAAGGTTCGAGGATTTGGTCATTGGTATGAAGTACAATGGAGTGCCCAATGAGTTCCTTTTCTGCAAACTCTTCCCGTACTCTCTTGGTGGGGATGCTGCTTATTGGCTGAAGCAGTAAGCTCCTGATTCGCTAACTACATGGGATGAGACGAAGAATGCGTTCCTGATCAATTTCTATGATGATGCGAGATCCGAGGAGCTCAAGAACAAGATCTCTCAGTTCGCTCAGGGTCCGACAGAGGCATTCAAAGCTGCTTGGATTCGTTTCAAGTCTTATCAGAGAGATTGTCCGCACCATGGGTTCACTCAGGTTCAGCTGCTAGGCACTTTCTACAGAGGGGTTGATTGGAGGTACCAGATGGGTATGGATGCTGCGAGTAATGAGAACTTCTTCACCAGATATCCGGATGATGCGGTTGTGTTGATTGAGAACTTGGCGTCTAGTAATAGCACCAAGAATACTGATTTCGAGCGCAAGAAGCTAGCTGGAGGAATTGATGGATCGCAGATTGCTGACGTGCAGGCCAAACTGGATTTCCTGATCGGGAAGTCGAAGAAATCTGTGCACTTTGCTGATGAAGTCGCTAATGTGGAAGAAGAAGAGGAGGATGTTAACTACGTTGGTGGTTATGGTTTTCAGGGTCAGCGATTTGGGTACAACAACAACCAAAACTTCAACAACAACAATCAACAAGGTGGGTACAAGTTAGAGGGGAACCAATCTGGTTTCGGAGCGAAGCAATTTACTCATAAACCACTTCAGAGCAGCGATTTCACTCGCAATTATAGGAACTCTTCGTACCAACCAGTCTCTCCAAAGTCCACAGATAATAAGATGGAATCCATGATGGAACAGATTCATCAGGGACAGCAGAAGTTGCAAGTGGATTTCAATGGGAAGTTTGACTCTCTGTACATCGATATGAATGGGAAAATCAAAGCCATCAGTCTTTCCCAGAGGAAGCTGGAAACTCAGGTGGCTCAGACAGCAGCAGCTGTTAAGAGGCAGGAAGGCTTTCTTCCAGGGAAAACTGATAATCCAAGGGCACACATCAACGCCATCACATTGAGGAGTGGAAAAGAGGTGCTTACAGGAGTGAAAAACAACCCAATTGCAGGAAATCTCGTCGATCTTGCTGGAGATGACGATTGGGATTCTGAAAATCCACAGGTATCGATCGATACCAGCCAGTGTCGATCGACACCAGTTCAGACATCTGCCCGAGTGGATCCAAAATCCCGTGTATCGATCGATACCCCTCAAGTATCGATCGATGCTGAGACACAGATACAGAAGGATCCCGAGATTGTCAAGGAGAGGGTGTATACATCCAAGACACCTTATCCTATACTTCCTAAGCTGACAAGGAAGGAATAGGAGGATGCTAGATGCAAGGTTATGTTAGACAAGTTGGTTGTGGAGCTTCCGTTTGTTGATGCTATTTAGACTTCTCCAGCTTTCAGGAGGTACGTGAAGAAGATGGTGTCTGGCAGTCTGAGCCTTGAAGAAGGTGTCATGATGATGTTAGCCAAATGCAGTGCGATTCTTCTCAACAAAATTCCCAAGAAACTGCCAGACCCAGGGAGTTTTGTTTTGGATTGCACTATCTTCACAGAGAGATTAAAGCGTTCTCTCTGCAATATTGGGTCGAGTGTGAACGTCATGCCACACTTGGTTGCTAAGCGAATGGGAATGACAGATTTCCAATCTACAAAGATTTCGCTGATACTTGCTGATCGCTCAGTGCGACTTCCAGAGGGACTACTCGAAGATGTCCGGATCAAGATCGGGAATAGCTTGATCCCAACAGATTTCATCGTCCTGGAGTACGATGCTGAGCCTAAGGATCCTCTTATCCTAGGCAGACAATTCCTTGCAACTACTGGAGCCTTGATCGATTGCAAGAATGGACAGATAGCTCTCAACATCGGTGATTTGGTGATGTCCTTTAACATGGAAAAGATGATGAAGAGACCAACCATCGATGGGCAGACATTCTATGTGGACACTTTCAGTGACATAGCAGATGAGTACTTCTTGGAGATGCATCCTGAGGATCCACTGGAAAGGGCATTGGTCTGTTCGGCTACTTCAGAGATCCATTTGTGCGATGATGCTGATGGATATTCGAAGATGCTCGATTCAGCATCGCCAGTATCGATCGATACCCCTCTGGTATCGATCGATACCCTACGGCCAGAAGGAGAGTTGGTCGACAGTTCTAAGCAAGCTGATGGGCTTGGAGATTGGAGTGCAGAGAATGCTCCTAAGGTGGAACTAAAGCCACTTCCAGCGAATCTGAGGTATCGTTTTTTTGGTCCTAATTCCACATACCCTGTAATTGTTAATGCTTCCTTAAACTCCACAGAGGTTGCTTTACTGCTGAGCAAACTGCGCAAGTATCGCAAAGCTCTTGGCTATTCTCTTGCTGACATTTCAGGTATAGCACCAGACTTGTGCATGCATCAGATTCACCTAGAGGATGAGTCAAAGTCTTCGATTGAGTGTCAAAGGAGGCTGAATCCGAACCTGAAGGAAGTGGTCAGGAAGGAGGTGATGACGCTGTTGGAAGCAGGGATTATCTATGCCATCTCGGATAGTTCTTGGGTTAGTCCAGTTCACGTTGTGCCTAAGAAAGGAGGCATAAATGTGGTGAAGAACGAGAAGGACGAGCTGATCCCTACAAGGACAATCACTGGTCACATGATGTGTATTGACTACAGGAAGCTGAATGCGGCTATAAGGAAGGATCACTTCCCATTGCCATTCATTGACCAGATGCTGGAGAGGTTAGCGAGTCACCCATACTACTGTTTTCTTGATGGGTACTCAGGCTTTTTCCTGATTCCTATACATCCAGAGGACCAGGGAAAGACGATCTTCACATGTCCCTATGGCACATTCGCCTAAAGAAGAAT
The DNA here is from genome assembly GCA_002933935.1 of Eutrema yunnanense. Taxonomy (NCBI): domain Eukaryota; kingdom Viridiplantae; phylum Streptophyta; class Magnoliopsida; order Brassicales; family Brassicaceae; genus Eutrema; species Eutrema yunnanense. The sequence continues at coordinate 24,767 of PKML01051106.1, forward strand.
GCCATTTGGATTATGTAACGCTCCAGCGATCTTTCGGCGATGCATGATGTCGATTTTCACATATATGACTGAGGAGTTTATGGAGGTATTCATGGATGATTTTTCTGTGTATGGATCGTCATTCAAAGATTGTCTGGATAACTTGTGCAAGGTACTTCAAAGATGTGAGGAGAAGCACTTGGTTCTTAACTGGGAGAAGTGCCACTTTATGGTACAAGATGGCATTGTTCTTGGGCACAAGGTTTCTAAGGCAGGGATCGAAGTTGACAAAGCTAAGATTCATGTAATGACGAGTCTGCAACTTCCACGATCTGTACCAGAGATTCGAAGCTTCCTTGGTCATGCTGGGTTTTACTGGAGGTTCATCAAGGATTTCTCTAAGCTTGCACGCCCACTCACAGCCCTGTTATGTAAGGAAGTCAAGTTTGATTTCACATCTGATTGCCTTGTAGCCTTCGAGGAAATCAAGAAGGCATTGGTGAGTGCTCCTATTGTCCAACCACCTGATTGGAGTTTACCTTTTGAGGTTATGTGTGATGCGAGTGATTTTGCTGTTGGAGCTGTGTTGTGGTGCGTCCCTGATAGATCAACTCCGGAGGAAGGCTGATGAGAGGCGGTGCTGCAGCAAAGGGAATCGAGATGGCGGTGTGAGACAAGGGTGTAATCGTGATGATGAAGTGGTGTCGTGTTGATGATCTCGTGAAGGTAGAAGAACAGGTGATGATATATACGAGTGTATGGTTGAGGGGATTAGATGGAGTAGAACCGATAGAAGAGTTTCTGATTCACAAAGTGTAAAGAAACTCGAATTCAGAGAACGTATTCTTAGAATCAGATTGAGAGAAGAAACCCTGGTTGTGCAATTGCATCTAAAATCTTCGCTAAAGAACAAAGGAAGCGTGATTTGGGTTTTATAAATCAACCCAAATCGACAAAACCCTAAATTACCGAGCGTCTGAAATAAAACTACAAGGTGTTTAAAACTTGAATAAAACAGCGAGGCGTCCCAGCCATAAGGCTCCTACTCGGTGCACCTCTCAAACAACTAAGTACATAGTCAATGTGACTTGTACATTATTACCCATTGGTCGTGATTCCTAAGTAACTCGATGTAGTGATTCATCTGCCTCGTTAAAAACCCTGTTGAGAAAACCCAGTGGGACAAAACTCAACATGGGAAAAGAGTACAGAATCCTCACCTAAGTCACTTAGTCTTCAGGACCGAGTGTAGTCTTCAAAGTGGAGATGTTGAAGACTTGAATCATTGGTAGAGTGAGTGAGTGAGTGAGTGAGTGAGCTAAGAGTGAGTGAGCTTCCTTTGCCATCTCCTTAGCTCTAGACCG
>PKML01051106.1:51553-72390 GCA_002933935.1 Eutrema yunnanense
AGAACCTTGGATACCGTCTTGAAAGTAGCAAAGTGACCAGCATACTCAGACCCATGGCAATGAAAAAGAATAGCTGGCATCTCAGACTCTGCAACGCATCTTCTGTAGATACCATCTGAGCAATGCTTGTATAGGTAAGGTTAATCCCAGAAGAATCTCCTTATATCGCGCATAAACTTCTTCCTTGCATATTTTGTGGATACTTTGGCTCAGTCTCTATAGCAAGGTAGTTGGCGATGTCTGCGTACCATGGACGTGCATCACTAGAGTCAGCAACTAGATAAAGATCATAGCAGTTCAAGTGCTCGACGGACAAAACAGGTTCAGGTCGCGACGGGTATCGATCGATACTCGGTGAGTATCGATCGATACCGAAAGTCTGCATTCGTGAAAATTTGCAGATTTTCGGGATAAAGGTCTTGAAGGTAAGTTTCAATGAGGTAAACACCTTCCTCTGGCAAACAATCATCAATAGGGACGACCTCATCAACCTTTAGTCGCGACAAGTGATCCGCAACGCCGTTCTCAACTCCTCTCTTGTCCTTGATCTCAATGTCGAAACCCTGGAGCAAAAGAACCCATCGGCATAGACGAGGTTTGAGATCCTTGTTCTTCAGCAAGTATTTGAGTGCAGCATGATCTGTGTGAACAATGACCTTACTCCCAATCAGGTAGGACCGAAATTTCTCAAAAGAGAAAACGACTGCGAGCAACTCCTTCTCAGTGGTGCTGTAATTTCGCTGAGCATCATCCAACGTTCTGCTGGCATAATAAATAGCGTGAAGCTTCTTGTCTTTCCTCTGGCCCAGCACAGCGCCCACAGCAAAATCGCTTGCATCGCACATGACCTCAAATGGTAAACTCCAATCAGGTTGTTGGACAACAGGAGCACTCACCAATGCTTTCTTGATCTCCTCGAAGGCTACAAGGCAATCAGATGTGAAATCAAACTTGACTTCCTTACATAGCAGGGCTGTGAGTGGACGTGCAAGCTTGGAAAAATCCCTGATGAATCTCCTGTAGAATCCAGCATGACCAATGAAGCTTCATATCTCAGGAACAGATCGTGGAGGTTGCAAGCTCGTCATAACTTGAATCTTAGCCTTGTCGACTTCGATCCCTGCCTTATAAATCTTGTGCCCAAGAACAATGCCATCTTGAACCATGAAGTGGCACTTCTCCCAATTAAGAACCAAGTGTTTCTCCTCTCATCGCTGAAGCACTTTGCACAAGTTATCCAGACAATCTTTGAATGACGATCCATACACTGAAAAGTCGTCCATGAACACTTCCATAAACTCCTATGTCATGTCTGTGAAAATCGACATCATGCACCGCTGAAAGGTTGCCGGAGCGTTACATAATCCAAATGACATTCGTCTGTAGGCGAACGTGCCATAGGGACATGTAAAGGTCGTCTTTCCCTGGTCCTCTGGATGTATAGGAATCTGGAAAAAGCCTGAGTACCCATCGAGAAAACAGTAGTATGGGTGACTCGCTAACCTCTCCAGCATCTGGTCAATGAATGGCAATGGGAAGTGATCCTTCCTTGTAGCTGCATTGAGCTTCCTGTAGTCAATGCACATCCTGTGACCAGTGATTGTCCTTGTAGGGATCAGCTCGTCCTTCTCGTTCTTCACCACAGTTATGCCTCCTTTCTTAGGCACAACGTGAACTGGACTAACCCAAGAACTATCTGAGATGGCATAGATAATCCCTGCTTCCAATAGTTTCATCACTTCCTTCCTGACCACTTCCTTCAGGTTCGGATTCAGCCTCCTCTGACACTCAATCGAAGACTTTGACTCGTCCTCCCGGTGAATCCGATGCATGCACAAGTCTGGTGCTATACCTGAAATGTCAGCAAGAGAATAGCCAAGAGCCTTGCGATACTTGCGCAGCTTGCTCAACTGTAAAGCAACCTCTGTGGTATTCAAAGAAGCATTAACGATAACTGGGTATGTGGAATTAGGACCAAGAAAACGATACCTCAGATTCGCTGGAAGTGGCTTTAGTTCCACCTTAGGAGCGTTCTCTACACTCCAATCTCCAAGCCCAGCAGCTTGCTTAGAATCAACGACCAACTCTCCTTCTGGCCGTAGGGTATCGATCGATACAAGGGGGGTATCGATCGATACTGGTGTGCAGAATCAAGCATCGTCGAGTATCCAGCAGTTTGGTCACACGAACGGACCTCCGAAGTGGCCGAACAGATCAATGCTCTTTCCAGTGGATCTTCAGGGTGCATCTCCAGGAAGTACTCTTCAGCCATGTCACTGAAGGTGTCCACATAGAATGTCTGCCCATCAATGGTTGGCTTTTTCATCAGCTTTTCCATGTTAAAGGACATCACCAAGTCACCGATGTTGAGAGAGATCTGTCCATTCCTGCAGTCAATTAAGGCTCCAGCAGTTGCAAGGAATGGTCTGCCCAGGATAAGAGAATCCTTAGGCTCAACATCGTACTTCAGGACGATGAAATCTGTTGGGATCAAGCAAATCCCAATCATGACCGGGACATCTTCAAGTAGTCCCTCTGGAAGTCGCACTGAGCGATCAGCAAGTACCAGCGAAATCCTCGTAGATTGGAAATCTGTCATCCCCATTCGCTTGGCAACTGAGTGTGGCATAAGGTTCACACTCGACCCAATATCGCAGAGAGCTCGCTCAAATCTCTCTGTGTAGATAGTGCAGTCCAAAACAAAGCTCCCTGGGTCTGGTAGCTTCTTGGGGATCTTGTTGAGTAGGAGCGCACTGCACTCAGTTGTGATCATCATGACACCTTCCTCTATGTTCACATTGCTAGAGACCATCTTCTTCACATATCTCCTGAAAGCTGGACAAGTCTTAATAGCATCAACAAAAGGAAGTTCCACAACCAACTTATCCAGCATGGCTTTGCATCTGGCGTCTTCCCATTCCTTCCTTGTCAGCTTAGGAAGTATAGGAAAATGTGCCTTGGGTGTATACACCCTTTCCTTGACAATCTCGGGATCTTTCTCTGGTTGTGTCTCAGCATCGATCGATACTTGAGGGGTATCGATCGATACACGGGTTTTAGGATTCACTCGAGCAGATGTCTGGGCTGGTGTCGATCGATGCTGATTGGTATCGATCGATACATGTGGATCTTCAGAATCCCAATCGTCATCTCCAGCAAGATCGACGAGATTTCCAGCTATCGGGCTGTTCTTCACTCCTGTAAGCACCTCCTTTCCATTCCTCAAGGTGATGGCATTGATGTGTGCCCTTGGATTCTCAGTTTTTCCAGGTAGAAATCCTTCTTGCCTCTTTATGGCGGCTGCTGTTTGAGCGACCTGAGTTTCCAGCTTCCTCTGGCTAAGAGTGATGGCTTCGATTTTTCCATTCAGATCGATGTACAGAGAGTCAAACTTCCCATTGAAATCTCCCTGCAACTTCTGCTGGCCCTGAAGAATCTGTTCCATCATGGACTCCATCTTGTTCTCCATGGTTTTTGGGGAGATGGGTTGGTACGAAGAGTTCACATAGCTTCGATTAAAATCACTGCTCTGAAGTGGCTTCTGAGTAATTTGCTTTGCTCCGAAACCAGTTTGGTTCCCCTCAAACTTATACCCATCTTGCTGATTGTTGTTGTTGAAGTTGCGGTTGTTGTTGTTCATAAATCGCTGACCCTGAAAACCAGAACCACCAACGTAGTTAACATCCTCCTCTTCTTCTTCCACATTAGCCACTTCATCAGCAAAGTGCACAGATTTCTTTGACTTCCCGATCAGAAAATCCAGCTTGGCCTGCACATCAGCAATCTGCGACCCATCGACTCCTCCAGCTAGCTTCTTTTTCTCGAAATCAGCATTCTTGGTGCTATTACTAGACGCCAAGTTCTCAATCAGCACGACCGCATCATCCGAATACCTGGTGAAGAATTTCTCGTTACTCGCAGCATCCATACCCATCTGGTACCTCCAATCAACTCCTCTGTAGAAAGTGCCCAGCAGCTGCACCTGAGTGAACCCGTGGTGCGGACAATCTCTCTGATAAGACTTGAAACGAATCCAGGCAGCCTTGAGTGCCTTTGTAGGACCTTGAGAGAATTGGGAGATTTTGTTTCTCAGCTCTTCAGATCTAGCATCATCATAGAAATTGACTAGGAACGCATTCCTCGTCTCATTCCATGTAGTCAGCGAATCAGGGGCTAACTGCTTCAACCAATAAGCAGCGTCCCCACCCAGAGAGTACGGGAAGAGCTTGCAGAAAAGGAACTCATTGGGCACTCCATTGTATTTCATACCAGTGACCAAATCTTCGAACCTTTCGATGTGATCCATGGGATGCTCATGAGGTAAACCATGGAAGGGGTTTTGACTCACAAGAGCGTAGTATGCTGGCTTCAGTTCGAAGTTATTCCTCTGAAAAGTTGGAATGCGAATCGCAGCTCGATTGGCAAAGAACTGATCAGGTCGGTTATGCTCACCAAGTGTTCTACCTCGATCAGCTCCAGCATCTCCAACGTTGGCCTGCGCAGCTGGCGCGATAATCTGACTAACAACAGCAGGAGGGGCAATGACGTTTCCAGCTTCATCAAGTCGCTGCCCTTCCTCATTGCACACTGGACCCTCTCGGTCTCTCAAGACTCCAGCTTCATCAGCTCTCAAAACCACTGGGTTGTTCATCTCTGATGCTTGCTTTGTCTTTCTTTTTGTGCGTTCCAAACGTGCTAGGTTCTCTAACGAAAGATTGACTAGCAGAGCGTTCTTGTTTCTTCTGGTTTCGCGATTAGGCATGCACCTGAAACACAAAAAGCAAGAACGTAAGTAACCAAAGACACGATGAGTATCGACCGATACTGATTGGTATCGATCGATATCAGCAAAGAAATCGCCTTAGTATCGACCGATACTAGGTACTATCGATCGATACCGACGAGTTTAGTCGAAACACGACAGCTAAAATTTAATGGTGAAATTGAGTCCCCGGCAACGGCGCCAAAATTGATATGCTCAATTTAATACCCTGACAGTACTAAAGCAGTAGTTGTAATATAGTTAGGGGTCGAACACAAGGACTCACAGAAATCACCCAATAAATTGTATAGTATCAAGCTAAGCAATTCAGGTTTAACAGAAAACAGAAAGTAGTTAACGAGTTGTATTCAATAGGAAAAAGATAGGTTCATGGATATTTCTCAGGAAATCAATGAATGCAAAATAAACTAACTAATCATGGTTCTGGTTAAGCACGGTTCTCGAACTCAAATCACTAGAACATAATTAACCAATTGTCGTTGCAAAAACTATCTAAATCTAAACTTCAGAATCCCAAATTTCTTTGCAAATCCCTAAGAATAAATCAGCCTTAATTTCAAGTTTGATATGTTCACAAATCAATTAAACCAAATCTCTTTGCGAATAATCAATTTGCTCACCCTAAGTTCTATCAGGTAATTAATCGCACTGTCGTGCCTTCAATTATCCTAAGATCTAAGTTCCAGGTGATCAATCTAGAATTAGCTTTGAGAACAACCTAAGGTGAAGAACTAATTCGGATTATGAACCCTAAATAACTAATCAACCTAGCATTCAAAGAAATCCCTTATGAGAATGCACAAACCTAACAAGAGATCTACTCAGACATGGAGATTGAATCAATAGACATGTTTGAATAAATACTCTATATAAAATCAGAAAGAGAAACAAAGGTTTTGAGATCTGATCTCGGACGAAGGGAAATCAGACTTGTCTCTCTCACCAAATTCTCTCTTAAACTAAAGCAAAATAAAGCATAGCCTAAACAGATGGCTGTAAAATCCTATTTATAACCTAAATCACGACTTGGGGTCTTCTTGTAATTATTAAAGACTTCTGGGCACTTTTGCAATTCTTCAAGTCTTGGAAAACTCGCGGGTCGTGTCTTGCTGCGATGAGTATCGATCGATACCAGGGGGTATCGATCGATGCTTGTCGTAAAATCAGCTACTCAGCAACACGACTTCAGCTTCTGCTCTAAACTGCTCCAAAAAGCTCCAATAATTCCAATAATGCTCCAAACGTGCTAAGACCTGTAAAAGACTCTAAAAGACTCCAAAATACTATAAAGACTCTATAAAAAGGACTTATATCATGGCTTAAATAGGGTAAATACTATGAAAACGAGGATACGGATCGTAGGAAATGGTATGCGATTTCGAGTGTTCGATGATTCTCTTATGATGTTTATAATCACTCAATGAGCTTGTTCTATGGCAAGGGACACAACCCAATAGTTTAACTCACTTTCGTGATGCTAAACCCTTTATTAATAACTCGAATTAGCTAATCTTCCGAATGCAACCGATTTATCGACAAGCATGAAACACAAACCCTTTTTATCCAATTAATGAACCTTAGTCACGGCTTCCGCCTTGCTAAGTATCAAGAACATGAATAGAAATCTTCTAGACAGTTACCAAACCTCTCTCAAGTGTAATCTGTCCATGTTCTAGAAATTGAGTAGCTAGTTCAATCCTAGCTTTAAGACCACTTCTAAACATGAGAACTTCTATAATCTTGCTCTAAACATCAAAAGATCATCATCTATCCCTCTAAATCAACCATTCCCACAATCCATAATAAAACTACTCACACATAGTCAAAGCACAAAACAAAACCGAACAAAAGCAAGACATAGCAAAAATAAGAAGATTGATGGAAGAAAAGTAAGAAAATATTCACTAAAATGGTTTGGATCTTGAATCCTTCATGAACAAAGAGGAGAGAGGAGAGAAGAGAGAAGAAGTTGACTTAGAACAGTAAAAAGAAGCAGATAATCCTCATATTTTCGTCCCTAGAGTTAATAAGAAAGAGAAAAGAAGTGTTGAATTTATTACAAAAGTGGTTGAACCCCAAAATCAAGCAGAAAATCCGCCAGGCCAATCTTGATCGGTTATAACCGATCGTGCATGATAGGACTTCACTATATTGGCCATAACTATTGAACCACAGCCCTGAATGACACGAATCCAACTCTCACGCGAAGCTAACTCAATTTTCTATCTTGTGTCCAAATTTGAGATTAAATTGGGCACGGAAAGGCTTCCATCCGATATAATCTTTCAGCTGCGTCGGATTGCTGCTGTATTTTCCGGTAATGACATGTCTTCAGTAAATCAAACGCATCTCGCGAACCGCTGATGAGAATGACATGAAACGACTTCCATTAGAAATATAACTCAATTTCGAATAACTTTCATTAAGATATCCCAGTCTAATTCAAAGGGCAAGGTGTTCTTCCGGTTGGATCTTTCAGACACATCGTCTTGATCAGGAATGTTGATCGGTTATCGGGATCGGTTATCGGGATCGGTTATAAACCGATCCGATGTGTATTTTGCTCATTTTGGTTCTTTTTTTATCTTCCTTCGATTTTCCTTCGAACTCCAAGTGTCTCCTTTGATCCAAGCTGCTCCAAGCACTCCTAAACACCTGAAAAAGGCTCCAGCAAGCCAAAAACGACACAAAACTATCTAGGACTTCTAAAATGCAAGTTAAAACAAAATGAGACTCAAATACATGAAAATATCCCAAAACTATACAATGTGGGATTAAAACCTATGAAAACAAATTTCTATAAACAAGTAAAATATGGTGTTATCAATCATCTAAAGTCAGCATCCACCGATCACTTAGATAATCCATAATTTACCACAAGTCCATTTTAGTCAACAATTCATCCTAAAGTCAGCATCCACCAATCACTTAGAATGAAAAGCATGCTTAGAAGTTTTCTAGACATTACATCGAACATCTTGTGTGCATGAAATGTCTAAGTTCTAGAAATGAGTTTTCAATTCAATCCTAGCATTAAGATCCTTCCTAACATGAGAACAAATGTTTATCTAGTCCTAAGCATCAACAATCAATCACCAAATCATCTAAATCAAGCAAAATCCAAGATCCAACAAAAAGGGGCCTAAAGCCTAAACATGAAGAACACAAGAGAAAAAGAGACATAAAGATAGAGAACAAAGATTAAATAAACATAATATAAAGATAGGTTGAAGAATCCTTCACTAGAGTGGCATGAATGATGAAGATCCATCCAAAATCATCATAAGAAGAGTTTGGGATAAAACCCAACTATAGAAAAAAGAAAACTTGACATGAAAATTAGGTTTTTATGGGTTTTATAAGGAAATGGGGCGGACCGGGTCGACCCGGGACAAACTGGGTACCGACCCGGTCGAAATGGGTCAAATCTGGTCTTGTGTAGAATCTTCGCTAAAACCGTGATATCTCCTGGTATACATGTCCGAATGGCCTTAAACCACCTCCTGTGGACAGCTAATACACATGGCTACAACCTTTTTGAAGGCCACCAAGGCTAAATCCGATTGGAGACCATTCGTCCAGCCAGGTCTTTCAGGCATGTCGAGTGGCTTCGTTCAGACGGACATACTCTCAGTAAAGTAGCCATATCTAACGAACCACGTATCCGAATGACCCGAAAACACCTCCTCTAGTCAGCTAACACAGTGGCTACAACGTTCATGAAGACATCAGATTAAACTGGGCATGGGAAGGTCCTCATTTGGCCTGATCTTTGAGACCGACCAGAACCGACCGCGCTCCTTCGGGACGGTCGGATTTTCTTCTTCGGGCCGGTCGAAATCTCGGGGAATCCCTGTCCCAGGACCGGCTAAAACCGACCTTGCTGATTGGGGTCGGTCGGAAATTTCTCGGGGGAAGTTTTAGCTTCTCGGCCAGACGGACACGCTTTGGTAAATCTGCAATAACTCCCGAACCATATGTCCGATTGTTTTGAATCCAACTCATGTGTAAAGCTGATTCACTTCTCTACAGGTTTCATGAAGACCACATGAGTTGATTCGGATCAGAGTACCTTCGTTGAGATACATCTTTGAGACCCATTGGATGAGCTTTGCACTCGACTTAGGTCCCAATCTCCAAACTTGTCCAATTGCCTCCAATCACCTAGGAAATGCTCCAAAACATGCAAGAATGTACAAGACCTTATGAAAAATGTCCTAATCCCTAATTTAAGACCTAAATGCAAGACAAGACCATGATTATGCATGAAATCTACTAAAAACTACACATGAAATGCATGATAAAACAATGCAATATATGAGTATATCAGGCACCACGCCTATGAGAACTCCAAGCTGTACAAGGAGAGGACTAAATCCTATCATGATAAGAAGATCATCTCCAGGCATTTCGAGCCGAACGACCAGGTACTTCTGTATAACTCTCGTTTGCAATTGTTTCCTGGTAAGCTGCGTTCTCGTTGGTCAGGTCCCTTCACAATCAAAGAGGTCAGACCACATGGAGCTGTCGTGCTGATTAGTCCTACAGGCGATGAGTTCACTGTCAATGGACAAAGGGTGAAACACTATTGGGCGAAAGCCAAGATTCCAACAGGGCAGATAATGCCTTCGGTTGATGCACCAACAGCCTGAATGGCGTTACAGTCAAGCTATTGACGTTAAACGAGCGCTTGGTGGGAGGCAACCCACTGGTGAGTCTGCTTTTGATTCTTTTTATTTTTATTTTTCGTTTTGTGTTTGTGTCAGGATAAACAAGGAGCAAAACTCGAAATCGCCTTAGTGTCGATCGATACCCCATTGGTATCGGTCGACACCAATCACGAATGTACGGTTCATCAAGTCGACTTAAGCCGGGTATCGATCGATACCAGGCCGGGTGTCGATCGACACCAGATGTTCCAGCACGGTAACTTCTTGTTTCTCTTCGTTATATATTCTGTTCTTTTGTCTTCTTTTACCTACTCTAGGCTAGATAATACTGGGGACATTGTTGTTCAAGTCTGGGGGAGGTGTCTGCTGACATTTGTGTTTGTTTTTCTTAGAGTCAATTGTTTTATCGAGTCAAAAACGTTTTATTGAGTCAAAACTTGTTGGAGATGATGATCATGTGCTGGAATTGTTGTTTTTATTTTGTTTTTGAGTGACCAGTGTTGCAGGATCAGCTCTAGATCGACTAATGAAAATTTCAAGGACTGACCAGTTGACTAGAAAACATCCATGTCTCCAGTAGAGTTCTTCTGAAGCCTGAGCCAAATTTGAGCACTTCATCGATGTGGTTAGTGTTCATAGAGCTTGATTCATCATTCATATCTGACAAAGGAACCCATGTGTTTAGAGTTATGGTATCTCTCTCCCTTGTTATAAGTTGATACATAAGAGCATAAAAGATGAAATGATTTTCTTCGGAGTAGAGGGCTAGGAAAATTTCCAGCGATCCCATTATTCTACTTGAGAGGGAATGATCACACAAAGGTTGAAAGCGAGGTTAGAAAAATTTCCCGTGATACCACTATTCGCCTAAACCTATGATACATAGAGAGGAAATAACAGGGGATTCGGTGGCAAACACCATCAATACTCGCGTTTCGGACCTTGATGTGTATATGCAAGATCTAAACAAAAAAAGGAACATAATAAGAAATAAGTCTGGGGGAGAGAAAGTGATACAAAAAGTGTGAAAAAGGGTGGTTCCTTGTCATGATATCGTATGGTAAAGAATCTAGAAGGTTCTTAGACATTGGCTGAAGCAATGAAACTGGCGATGAGGGCTTTATTTGAACAATGCTGCGAGATAATGTGTGGAGTCTAGAAAAGCTGCGAATGTCTACGGAGAAGTACATGGTGGTTAGATCAAAAGCTGGTTAGGTGACATTTGGGTGCTTGGGAAAAGGATCTCTGCGATGGTTCCTGAACAGGTGAAGTCTCCACGTTTTCAAACCTCTTTCTCTGGTTTAGTTTTTTGTTTTGCTTGAGGGCAAGCAAAGTCTAAGTCTGGGGGAGTTGATATATCATGGTATTAACCCCTTTTAGGCCATGATATAAGTCCGTTTTATAGAGTATTTATGCTATTTCGTAGTGTTTTAGAGTCTTTTACAGGCCTTAGCACGTTTGAAGCATAATTGGAGATATTGGAGCTTTCTAGAGCATTATGGAGCAAAGCTGAAGTTCGTGTTGCTGAGTACCCAATTTCACGTCGAGCATCGATCGATACTCCCTTGGTATCGATCGACACTCATCACAGCAGACACGACCCGCGACTTTAATGAAGAGTTGAAGAATTGCAACTTGGTGCAGAAGTCTTTAATATTTACAAGAAGACCCCAATTCGTGATTTAGGTTATTTATAGGGATTTTACACCCACTTTGTTGGCCACGCTTTATTTTATTCTGAATTTGTGAGAGAGCTTTTCAAGGGAGACAAGTATGAAACTATGTTCGTCGAGAGAAGATTTCGAACCCTTTTGTTACTCTTTCTTATTTTCTATTGAGTATTTATTCAAACATGTTTATTGATTCAATTTCCATGTCTGAGTAGATCATCTTGTTAGGTTTGGGGATTCTCATAAGGGATTTCTTTGAATGCTAGGTTGATTAGTTATTTAGGGTTCATAATCTGAATTAGTTCTTCGCCTTAGGTTGTTCTCAAAGCTAATTATGGATTGATCACCTAGAACTTAGATATTAGGATAATTGATTAGGCACGACAGTGCAATTAATTACCTTATAGAACTTAGGGTGAGCAAATTGATTATTCGCAAAGAGATTTGGTTTAATTGATTTGTGAACATATCAAACCTGGAATTAAAGGCTGATTTATTCTTTGGAATTTGCAAAGAAATTTGGGATTCTGAAGTTTAGATTTAGATAGTTTTCGCAACGACAGTTGGTTAATTATACTTTAGTGATTTGAGTTCGAGAACCGTGCGTAATCTGAACCCTGATTAGTTAGTTTATTTTGCATTCATTGATTTCCTGAGAAATATCCCTGAACCTATCTTTCTCTCATTGAATTACAACTCGTTTACTGCTTACTGCTTTTTGTTTAATCTGAACTGCTTAGCTTGATTCGATATTATTTAATCTATTTTGTGATTTCTCTGAGTTCTTGTGTTCGACCCCTGATATAATGTAGCAACTGCTTTTGAAAGGACCGCATTTTTTTTTTTTTAAGCATATAATTAACAATTATTATTACACAACCACACACGGTCTACAGCTTACACAAGCTCACGGTTGCAACCGCCAACAACACGTATCGATCGATACCCCCTGGTGTCGATCGATACCCCAACAACAGAAGCAACTCCCGGGTCCTAATCATCCCCTCCTCACCGCCTCGATTCCACGATCACGCCTTATCTTTACCTGCATCGACAAAAGTGATGCATCAACATTTGGCTAACCAAATGCTGAGTGAGATTGATCATCCCAACAACATGCTACCAATAAGCACAACAACAGCAATATCAAATAGCCAAACCAAGAATTAATTAACACCAATTAAAACTTCCAGCACAAAGCCACAACCGGCATCGATCGATACTTCACCAGTATCGATCGATGCCCAACAACACATGACCCTCCCAACCAGGGTCCTGGTATCGATCGACACCCCAGCAACACACTGGTATCGATCGATGCCAACACAACTCACGACCACCGACAAGGCCCTAGTATCGATCGATGCCCAACAACACACTGGTATCGATCGATACAACACGGCTCGAGTCTATCCACAAGGGATACTCCCAAACTCGAGACCACCGCCAAGGGACTAGTATCGATCGATACCCACATGGTATCGGTCGATACTCCCTGCGAACTCCCAAACACCTCCGCGAGATCTCACCCAGAACTCGCTAGGACCACACACATAACACACCAATCAAGCTTAACAACACACACACAAGCTCAATTGCTAACCTTTGGTCCCAACTCACCTTAAACCGGCTGGATCGAGCTCTAGAAGACCTCTCTCTTCTCGCAAGCCCACGCCCAAGCCAAGCTTCTCCCAAGCTCTTCTCCGAGCTTCTCACAAGCTCAAACCTCCTTGATCTCGCAAGATCCAAGCTTCGCAAAGCTTCCTCTCTCTTTCTCTCTTCTTCTCTCTCTCCCTCTCTCTTTCTTGCGACCCTCTTGGTCTTATCCTCACAAGGATAACTTTTTATACTCGAAAGAAGATAAGAGAAGAAGATAACCACGAGAAAACCCGGCTGGTATCGATCGATGCCTGCCAGTATCGATCGATACCGCCCCCGGACAACCCGAATTAATTATTCCTCCACAATAATTAACTCTTCCGGAATGCGGGTGTTACAATTCTCCCCCACTAACTTAGATTCGTCCTCGAATCTTCGTTACCGTTCATCTCCCATGAACCATCCATCTCCAATGAACTCTAATCGTCGCAACGATTACACAACCCTTGGCCAACCCGGCCATCTCAACACTCACACGAGGTCCAAAACTAACCTCCGAGGTTTCCCACTCAGTCCCTATGCTTATGACACCGCGGCATCATATGTACTTATTGCTCAACACACACGCCAACCCCCTCACCCAAGACACCGCAGCATCTCCGAGTTCCGAGCGTCAGCCATATCCCGCAGGATATCCACCATACCTCGCAAGGTATCAACCATACCACAGTACCCAAGACACCGCAGCATCTCCGAGTTCTGGGTATCTGCCGTACCACTCCCCTCGGTAATATAACCTGACGAGTCTCGATATCCCATACCACTCAATTCTAGGCAATATATCCTCCATCTAGGACATACTCCTCACGAATCCACGGTATCACATATCACTCTAGGCTATATAAACCTCCCGAGTCTGGGTACATCGCCACTCACACTCTCAAGACCGCAGTCCTGCGAGCTATCGGCACCAGAGGAACCAGTCCTCTCAACGAACAATAAGTCACATATTTCTAAGCATCTCAACTGAACTACCTCCTGTGATCCGTGTAAATCCTCGCAAGGCAACACCGGCATCATCCATATTCCACACCCGGAATATCTGGCGTGCATGACCAATAACCCGGCTATCGCATCGCCCACCTGGTATCGATCGATACTAAAACCAACACTTGGTGTCGATCGATACAACCGCAGTAATAAGATCATCCATCCTATCACTCTCTCGCATTAACGTTTCTCACCCCAAACGCAATGCAAAGCCGTGACTCCCAAAGTCATCAGTAATAAGAACTACTCATCTTATTACACATCAAAATGTAACATCGTTCTACACAACGGCAATACAAAATGATACACCCATAGCACACAGCTATAACCGAAACTGGAACCTCTCGATGGAACTCAAGCCACAGCTCGCTTCCATCCTAACCTCTGGCTCCCGAGTTTCCTCCTGCACCCCGTCACAGCCCCACAGGACACGCATCATCGGAATTCTCTTCCGACGAAGCTCCTTGACCCTCCGCTCGAGAACTCTCAAAGGTCTCGCCTCAACGGTCATATTGGACTAGAGATCTGGCGGAATCTCAGCCAATACCTCGTCACCCCTATGCAACCACTTCCTCAGCATCGACACATCGAAGACCTTATGAAATGCTTGCATAACCACGGGTAACTCCAACCGATACGCTACCGGTCCCACACGCTCTACAATCCGAAACGGTCCCATATACCTCGGACTCAACTTAGTCGCAACAATGGACCTGTTCGGACCTCTCAGTAAAGCCATCTGGAGATATGCACTATCTCCCATCTCAAGCTCTTTCTGCCCCTTATCGGCATAACTCTTTTGCCGATCTTGGGCCTCTTTCATGTTCAGCTGCAAAACCCGGATCTCTTCCGCGGTTTCCTGAACAAAACTCGCACCCACAGTGCTCCTCTCCCCCACTTGTGTTCAACACAAGGGGGTACGACATGGCCTCCCATACAGAGCCTCGTATGGAGCCATCCCACTACTCGCCTGGTAACTATTGCCATACGCAACCTCCACCAAGCTCAAGTGATCCACCCGGTGACCACCCCAATTCAGCACGCACATCCTCAACAAATCCTCTAGAAACTGGATGGTCCTCTCGGACTGCCCATCTGTCTGAGGATGATACGCCGCTCAAGTGCACTTTCGTGCCCATCTGTCTGAAACGCATTCCAGACCAGAACTCCGCACTCCACCCTTCTAAGGACAGCTCGCCACTCGGTGATCCATGCTTCCGCAACCAAAGCAACCCAGACCACCCTGACTACCTCTTGAAGCACTCTCCCGCTTCCGCTTTGGTCCTTGCATCGGCTTACCGCCTCTGCTCGGACCGGACTGCTGCTGCACAGATCTCGCCTGAAGACTCGGTGTAACCACTACCACCTCGTCCTTCAGACCCTCCTCCAGCAAAGCCGCAGTCTCAGCCAACTCATCAACCGTGCAAAAAGCCCTCACCATGCAACGGTTCCTCAAGTCAACCCGAAAACCCATCAGGAATCTCTACACACGGACCGACTCACTCTCAACCGCTCGTCTAACATAAGACCTGAGCCGGTTGAACTCCACCTCATACTTGCGTACCAACCGATCCCCCTGAGTCAAAATCGCAAGTCTTGACTCGACCCGGTTGAACGCCTCCTGAGGGAAATACTTGAAGTTAAACTCTTCCACAAAATCCGCCCAAGCCATCACGGCCTGAACTCCCCGTGCTGCCACACCCCTTCCTCAGAGATACGCATTACCAAAGATCACCTGGTATCCCGCAGGACACCTACTCGAGAGGAAATTCCTCTCTACCCTCCTAAACCACGCATCCGCGTCCTCAGGATTAGCACCTCCAGAGAAGAACCCCGTGCCAATCCTCTGCATCTGCTCCATCATCCTAAGATAGGATGGGAGCTCCCCAGCAACCGCAGCTGCCACCTGAGGCTGCGCCTCACAACCGCCGGAACCACAGGAGCCTGAGCCGGTACCTTCTCTGGTAACCGCTCCAACAACCTCGACAGATCCGCTATGCGATCATCTCGGGCCCGAGCATCACCCGCTGCTACACCCGCATCACCTGCTGAAACACCAGCCACACTGGCACTCATGCCAGCCCCAACGGTACTCACACCGTCCACACCCTCAGACCCAACTTGACTCGCACGCGACTCCTCGACCTGCTCTCCCCGGCCCACGGCCACGACCTCAACCACGCTCTCTAGCCATCTGCACGCGTGCAGAAGCACCAGCTAAGAGAACTACAACAATCATCACAATAAAGATACTCACCATGGAATCCCACAAGGCTCGAAGAGGATGATTCTACGACCCCACACAACACCCAATTAATCCTAGAACAACCAAGGCTCCTAGAACCGTATGGGCTCTGATACCAAAATTGAAAGGACCGCATTTTTTTTTTTTAAACATATAATTAACAATTATTATTACACAACCACACACGGTCTACAGCTTACACAAGCTCACGGTTGCAACCGCCAACAACACGTATCGATCGATACCCCCTGGTGTCGATCGATACCCCAACAACAGAAGCAACTCCCGGGTCCTAATCATCCCCTCCTCACCGCCTCGATTCCACGATCACGCCTTATCTTTACATGCATCGACAAAAGTGATGCATCAACATTTGGCTAACCAAATGCTGAGTGAGATTGATCATCCCAACAACAGGCTACCAATAAGCACAACAACAGCAATATCAAATAGCCAAACCAAGAATTAATTAACACCAATTAAAACTTCCAGCACAAAGCCACAACCGGCATCGATCGATACTTCACCAGTATCGATCGATGCCCAACAACACATGACCCTCCCAACCAGGGTCCTGGTATCGATCGACACCCCAGCAACACACTGGTATCGATCGATGCCAACACAACTCACGACCACCGACAAGGCCCTAGTATCGATCGATGCCCAACAACACACTGGTATCGATCGATACAACACGGCTCGAGTCTATCCACAAGGGATACTCCCAAACTCGAGACCACCGCCAAGGGACTAGTATCGATCGATACCCACATGGTATCGGTCGATACTCCCTGCGAACTCCCAAACACCTCCGCGAGATCTCACCCAGAACTCGCCAGGACCACACACATAACACACCAATCAAGCTTAACAACACACACACAAGCTCAATTGCTAACCTTTGGTCCCAACTCACCTTAAACCGGCTGGATCGAGCTCTAGAAGACCTCTCTCTTCTCGCAAGCCCACGCCCAAGCCAAGCTTCTCCCAAGCTCTTCTCCGAGCTTCTCACAAGCTCAAACCTCCTTGATCTCGCAAGATCCAAGCTTCGCAAAGCTTCCTCTCTCTTTCTCTCTTCTTCTCTCTCTCCCTCTCTCTTTCTTGCGACCCTCTTGGTCTTATCCTCACAAGGATAACTTTTTATACTCGAAAGAAGATAAGAGAAGAAGATAACCACGAGAAAACCCGGCTGGTATCGATCGATGCCTGCCAGTATCGATCGATACCGCCCCCGGACAACCCGAATTAATTATTCCTCCACAATAATTAACTCTTCCGGAACGCAGGTGTTACAGCTTTAGTACTGTTTAGGGTATTAATTTGAGCATATCATCGGGATACTTAGCATAATTCCTTTGGTCCATCTCCGGATCCTTGTTTATTGAACTCGATCATTGTACTAGTCACTCGTACCAATTTTTGTTACCGGTAAGAATATCTTGGCCCATAGATCTGCCTTAGCAAACCTTTTCCTAGGTTTCTAAGCGCTTATCTTTCCCGCCTCAATCTCCCGTTCAGTCAGATTTTTCTACCGTGATCTAGTTACCTCGATCTTGGTTCATTCCCGACCATTCTTGGTCTCTTTTAACGGTTACTACCGTTTCCAAGTTCTGATCATAGTCTTCCCGACTCGACCAAACTTTCCCCCGTTCATCTAACAGGTGCATAATCTGTTTCCAATGCTTACCGATCCCGTTTGTCACTCTTGACTAGGATCTGGTCTTGCTTGAACAGATTATTCGATAACCATATCTCGGGACCGGAACGTTACAAGTTCTCCCCCACTTAAATGGAATTCGTCGTCGAATTCGGTGGTAGGTAGAATCTTGTTTCGGTCCCTTTGCCCCTTACCATTTCCCACTCCGAATAGATTAGATCGCATACACCTTTTACGTTTTGTGGTTCTTGCCATTGGGTAGTAATTCTTGGCTCAGCCGATACGCCTTGGTAAACTTTCCCCGTTTCCAAGCACATATCCCATCTTACCTCAACTCCCATTTGGCTCACCAACGATAATGTTTTTGGTTTACCGACTTAGTATTTCGAGTGATTTTAACTTGGACTTATACTTGTCCCTTGCTATTCAAAATCCCAGATCGCGGTTACAACTTGAACCCGATCCTGCTCATGACTTTAACCCATCATTCATAGCAGCTAACACGTCCGAGAAGTGTCTTGATCATTGAGCGAGGCTTGGCGAGAACACTAGACTCCCAAATACAAGTCACAATCAATCTCAACTTCCGAACCGTATTTTTTTTGCCAATGTTATGATCGATTTTTAGTCATTAGTGCTTCCCCGACTATTCTTGTAGTCAGTTGCGGATCACGTGTCCGCTTTACTGAGCATCTATCTCCCCCATGGATCAAGCATGCTCTGATACCAACTTGAAACACCCCGTCCCGGCCTTTCTAGGCCGCGGACGACGCGTTCCCAGTTCGGGCCGTTGCCTGGCCGAACCTCCTGGTTTTTACCCATTTCTAAACCAAATATCTCCTTAGGTGGTTTTCTTACAAATCTATCTTACAACTATCCTTAGCCGTTTTAAGCCTAGATCTGTTTTAACCTCTTATTAATACGCATCAGAATTCGTTCTATCTAAACCTTTCTTTTTCTTTTCCTTGATTTAATTCCAATCAAGTACTTGTCCGGTCTAATCATCTTTTACCTTTGGACAGTTCCCATAAACCTCCGTTCGGCTTACAGATTAATCTTTGACTCGGCCCAAGTATTGCATCCTAAGGCAATACTTTCCCTAGACTTAACCATCTAGTAATACGCTAGTCACTATCCCTTTTTTCCAAGGTAGTGAACTTACCCGTATCCAATTTGTTTGCTCCCTGAACCGCATTCTGGTTGTAGTCCGATCAGTCCGCTTGTCCACCTTGACCGCGTCCTTTTCTGGATCCTATTCGATCCACTTAACCGAATCAATAATGAACTCTTCCCTTCGGTAATTAGTCATTCAACCAACCATCCCCACATGGCTAAGTAACCGTTAGAGAACACTTTAATCTGGCTCGACAATTTGCGCATATCCATTCCCGGCTTATGCACCCTTTACCGTGACCAGTCTCTTCCCTCGGTTGGGCCGCCGAGTTCCCCCTGTTTCCCCGAATCGGCCGCCAGATTTCCAATCTCGGTCAGTCCGTTCCGTGCCCCTTTTTCCCGTGGATCGTATCCGGATCCGTAATTTGTTGATCGCACCTCTTCACTTCGCACCTCTTCGCTTTGCACCTTTTCGCTTCGCACATTTTCGCTTCACACCTTTTCACTTTTCCGGTGGTGCGTGCTTTAGGCGAGTTCCTCTCTTTCTTACCGAGAGTTTCCCCCTTGGGTGTGTGTTTGCTTACTTTAGCCGGATCAGATTAGTTACTCACGTATAGCCGAGTCTTGGCGGATTCTGGCCGATCCCCAAGCCACTCGCCTTACCCGCAATCACTTTCCATCCGGCTAACTTAGCCACGCCCGTGTAAGGTTATCATGAATATCCGGCCAGGATAATCTTAGCCACGCGTTTGGATTGAGGCACTTGTCTGCCGTGATCCTTATTCCCACGTTCTGATTCCCCTTGGTTCGATCTTCATGATCAACTAGCCTTTCTATCTCTCGGCTAACTCTTCTTTTGATATCGCCTTGGACTCTCGGCTAAATATCTCTCCTCTAGATATTGCCTTAGTCTCTCGGCAAGATCCCCTTTTTCTTGTCTGTGGATTTCGTGGTGTCCTTCCCTCTATCACCCATCCTCCTTATATAGGATCTGGATGGGTGTCTTTTACCAAGGGTCACCCCTTCTGGTCGAACATATGCGTTGTTTGGCCAAACGGGTGCGTTGTTTGGCCAAACAGGTACACAACCCTTCGGCTAAATAACCACCCTCGCACATGCGATGCTTGTGGTCACCTTCCCAGTCGATCGACTAACCAACTGCCCACGGCTAGCTAGCTTTCCAGTCGATCACCTGAGTTACCACTCGAACAGTTGACCCAACACTACTTCCACATATCTCTTTACCTAGCTGTCAGTCCGCCCAGCTAGGTCAGTACTTGACCAGCTTACCGAGCTAGGTTGAGTTGCCAGTCAGCTTGTCCACCTGGTTCAGCTAGTGGCTCAGCTACTTCAGCTCGTCCAGCTAGTTTAGCTTGACTACTTCCTCCCATTTTGCCCGGCAAAGTCATTTGGTCCGTTTCTCGGCCTTGACTAAGCCTTCTCCGATCCTTCGGGGCATTTTTTAACTCAAAACAAATCGGCCCGGTGTAACATCGCGGGATGGGGATGTTACATCGAGCCCCACTCTCACAAAAAGAAAACTTAGATCTAAAAATTAGGTTTTGCAAATATTTATATGAGCTTGGGCATACCGGGTCAACCCGGAACAAACCGGGTTTTGACCCGGCTGGGTCTGGGTCGTAACCTTCTACACCGGACGGTGTTGGTCCGGTGTTGCAGGCCGGTGTAGAGGAGTCTTGGTCGGTGTTGCTATGAGCGTTAGTCGTTTGGGCGGTATACATACATGTCCCTGCTAAATATGTTGTATCTTTCGAACCACTGTTAAGAATGACTTGCAACCACCTCCAGATGACATCTAACTCAATTATGTACAGCTTCTATGAAGACCTCCGAAGCTAAACCCGAATATAAGTTATTCATATGGCCTGATCTTTCAGTCACTTTGGCTGGCTTCGATGAGGACGAATTTGGACTTGTGACACCAGGTGGAGATTGGCCAGTGCATGTGGGCCAGTGTGGATATGAGGCATAAACACCGGATGGTCTTCAAGGGGTGCAGCTGGCCGGCATTCATTCTGCCCAAACG